>CM040477.1:14752881-14808886 GCA_022758105.1 Pangasianodon gigas
AGGAACTCTGTAAAAAATGGCTGTAATTCCTAAACGGTTAATGCAATATTTTTGTTAAACCCCTTGAATTAAAGCTGAAAGTCTACGCTTCAGTCACATCTTGACTGCTTCATTTCAAATCCACTGTGGTGGTGTACAGAGGCAAAATTACCAAAACTGTGTCACTGTCCCAATATTTATGGACCTGACTGTAGCTATACATGTATATTCAAACACACACTCACCTCCAGGACTGAGGGTGATGTTTCCAATGCGGCGGGTCACACTGATGGCTGTAATACCGTTCCCCTTCCACTGAAATGTATAACTTAAAGACAGAACCACATTCACACACAACTGTGTTTCAGCTGCTAAAAAGAGACAGACGAGAAGGAGAGTTAATACAAAGACGAGGTGCAAAGACCAGCAAAGAGGACATTGTGGAGTGGAGATTTTAAATAACTGACCGGGATTAGCAGGACTTGATAAGAAAAGGCTGAGATCTGTGATCACTTCATCCACGACGGCCACTCTGACCACTCCTACACACATGAATACACATGAAGCTTAACGTATGTTACAGATGCTTCAAATAAAGTTCTGAGTCTTTCAAGCAATCCATAAAAAATGATTTTAACACCAAGATGATGTTCGCTAAACAACGACAGGTTAGATTAAGCTTGAATTTTTCTGCCCATCTCAAAATATTTCTTTTTTTTTTCCCATTTTCTCTCCCACCCACTAGGCTCATTGAAGAGGTCTTTCTTTTTTCTAGAAATGTCTACTTTTTAGAGCCTTGGTTATTAGTGCTAATCAAGAGAACAAAAATTGAATAGCCTTACATCATGGCTCTTCAATGGCTCACAAAAATGCTAATGTGACTTGGGCAGAATTTGAGCTTGACTCCCCTGACTCAGAACAAGGAGAAACTCACCGCCCTGTTCATCTCTCACTGCCACGCTGAGGTCAGTTGGTGCAGCAGGGCAGGACTGCAGAGATCTCACACACACAGCCTCAAAGTTCTGCAGGAATGCTACCGGAGCCTTCTCCAAGCACTGCCCCAGCATGGACACCTGCACACAGAGGTACACTGAACGTGAGTCTTGCTAAATAATTGGTCAGACAGCATGTGAATATGAACAATATTCTGTTTAGATCACCTGTGGGATGGTGAAGTACTGGTTGTCTGTAGTGAAGATGGGCGCCCCCTGGCGGTAGTTTGTAGGAGGTACAGGCGCTGCCACCTGCTGAGCCTGGAAAGATGGAGCGGGTTTCGGAGTGCTGGAAGAGCGTTCAGATACACAGAGCCATTCAGCACACATTCAGCAATCAGAAATAGTGTAAAACTAATTACAAAGAGAGATTAAAAAAAAAAGATCATCTACACAATAGTGCCATCATAGAAAAGCCCAAGGAACGGGTTGTTCTCCAAAGGAGAGGTGACGCAGAGAAAAGGGAACCAATCAGGAGCATTTTCAGCCGACTGAGCGGAGCAGACATAGTCAGGAACAGGAGAGATAATTCCTCCAAATGGTCCAGGGAGACATTGACCAACAAAAAGCCACAACAGCTCTGGGGCACAGTCCTGTGGGAATTAAATAAACATGGACAAGCACACATTATGCTCACAGGTGACAAGGCTTTATCAGTATCTTGATAAATTAACAATATCCTTTTCTGACCATTATCTTTGTTACTGTTACTTTTACAAATCAGACCACAGGGATGCACAATTAATCCAATTTTTACCACGATTTTGGCTTTCTTACTTAAACATAATATAACATGCAGTACTGGTTATTGGGCAGCTCTAAGTGACTAAACGGCGATGAAATGATTGTTAAAATAATAACACGGAGTTAAAAAAAATATTGAATGCATAGTTTTTGGCAAAAATGTTAACAAATGCATTGCCATAAATCATAAATCCCAAACTAATACCTTATATTTTGTTACTACCTTATAAGGTAGTAAAAAATTTAAAAGGGCAATCAAAAAATGAATTAAATACAAATTCTTTACAAACTGCATGACTGATTAAAAGTCTAGTATTCTGATATTATATTTCTGCCATGAAGCTGCACCATTATTCCAAGAAAGTTTATACTGTACAGCAAAAATGAATTAATTAGAAATAAAAAGGACTTAAAATTGCTTCAAGCTCCAGAGCTGACTGGCAAAATATCTCAAAGTTTATAGCAGTTTATACCAGCCTGATTTACTAATATAAAATAGTTCAACACCTGGATCATTCAAAGAAATGTAAATTAATTTATTAATTATTAAAAGACAGAAAACGGAGTCATAAAATTAAACACTAAAACTGCACCAGACATGATATAAAAACTTGGTGCATTAAAGTGTTTTCACATTCTTTAAACCATTACATGGATGCCCAACTCCAGTCCCAGAGGGTCAAAGCTTCCACATTACTGTATTAAAACTAAAAATCAAATTCGGACATTTTCATGTACCTGGTCACAGCAGCATCGCACATCACACACTTTTGCTGTCAGGTCACATGGACACCGACCAAGGGGCTGGAACACTTGATTAGGAATCACGGTTTTATTCTCTACAAGAACAGGAGGAGAAAATACACATCAGTAGCAGTTCAGGAGGAGTAAATACACATCAGTAGCAGTTCACACTGCTATAGTTATGATCACGCAATGCAGAAAAGAAAACAGTCCAGAAGAGTTCACTGACCCGATACAGGGCCAGTAGGAAGCAGCTGGGCGTAGATCTGAGCCTGCACGATGAGCGTAGCCTGGGGAACGTTGCCCAGACATGCACACACTCTGACAGTCTCTCTCACACACAGCGGCTGGACACAGCAGTCTGTCTCATTCGCACGGGCACACAGCTGTAGGCTCCGGTTCAGACTCACACGCACCAGGAGGCTGCTCTGTTACAGGAGAAGACACTGCTGGTTAATGGAGACACTGTTCCATACAAGGCTGGGATTTGTTTACAAGCTGTAAGGATGAAAGATTTATATCAACTGCACTAAATTGGGTGGAAAATTTCAGAGGCTAGACAGATTGAATGTGTCTTAGTGTGAGAATATTCAGCATGTTTCATCCTTTAGATGTAGATCACATGGAGATTTTGGACCCAAAATGTACAAATAGGGATTAGTATTCCTGACTCATCTGGCATTCTGGTGCAACTACAGAGCAACTCCTAGTATATGGGAAATGATGCCATTGTTTTAGTATAAGTAAGTAGCCCTAGGTCATTTATTCATAAGTTAGGTTCAAAGTTGCAGTTTTTGACCATCTTAGTGCTTTGACCCTTTTATTTGCATCATTTTCACCCAACCGAGTGCAAAAATTAGTACACCCTTACTTCAAAATTTTACTCCATTTTCCTCTAAGGTCTTTTTTTTTTTAGGTCTCCTGCACTTCAGGATTTTTATGAATCTCTCTAACAATATGATATCTTTTTTATCCCTTTCTCTTTCTGTTCTGCGAAATAATTGGCCATGCTCTCGGGGTGGGAGGGACGGCATACTCTCTCTCCCCTGTCAATCACAGGGACACTAGCCAAACTGGGGAGAAAATGGGGGAAAATCGAAACTTTTGCGCTCACTGTTAACGCAGAGAGTCACTGTAATATTTAGGCCATATTGTATGGGTTTATTATTAACTTTATACTAAGGGTAATATTAGCACACTATTAACTGGTACTTAAAAATGATAGAATTCTATCTTTGCTCTAATAAAAATGAACTTGCATGACCTGCAGAGAGAAAAAAAAACAAGAACAAAACAAATAATTCACAAATAAAACAAATAATACAAATTCTTGCACAGCCAAGCATAAAAAAAACTTGAAAAACTGCTGCAATGTGCAACCACCTGAACCAACAAAAATATTACAATTTTAGAAAAAAAGAAAAAAAAAATCAAACTCTCTTAAATTCTAAACTAGGTGAGAAAAAAAAGCTTAAAAAAAAGAATCTCTTCTACGGGTTGCTGATCACTCTTGCACATCAGAATTAGCTATCATTAATTTATTATCTATTTATGATGACAATAAAAACGATCATATTGAGTGAAAAAATAAAACTAGCAAATCACAGAACTGCAAATCAAGTCTCAAGTCAGTGACAATAACGTCCAAGTCACAAGTATTTCTGATTTCGTCAAGTCCTAGGACATGAATAAATAAAATCAGTAGGTCAGTACTCAGAAGAAGCTCATTTGGAACTAATATCCTAACCTGGTGTAGCGTCTGCATCATTTAAGAAGCTTCATAAACAGCAAATACAGCAAATACGCACCTTTCCCATCGGCTCTTGTGACACAGTCCATTGACTGAGACTGGACGGCACGCAGGAGGCCGGAGGGAGGCGTCCTATCAGACAGAAAGAGCAAAATATATATAGATGTGGTACTACGGCTGGAGTCTCGTTTATGGTTTGTAATAAAATAAAATGTTTGTAGGGATCACAATTCTGAATCATACCTGTAGTATTGGAGGGTGAGACGCTGCTGATGGTCAGAGACACGTCACTCACGTTTCCAGCCAGGAAGGCAGACGCTCTTGGACCAGATGCAACAAGGACTGAAGGGAGAAATGCTGAAAATGATAAAGAAAGCAACATATTAGATGTGAGCCTGATAGTAGATTTCCAGGAGCGTTCCCTCATTCAAATTTTTTCGCTAGTTAGATATTTCCTCCTTGTTTCCTGTGTATAAATTGGATTCAGATGGCCAAAAAACAATTCATACTATTTCAGTTATACTTCCACTTTAAAACATTTTTGGCGTACGTTTTATTTAGTTTGGTGATTATTCAAGATTCAAGATTCAAGATTCAAAGAACTTTATTAATCCCAGGGGGAAATTGCTTTGCCATGTTACAACTGCTCTCAAAAAGAAAGAAAGAAAGAAAGAAGAAAATAAAATAAAATATATCCCTATTTTATAAATATATATACCTAAATTTGTATTGCACATGAAAGTCCCTTACTGCACATGAATTGAACATGTATTGCATATGCATTACACATGAAAGTCCCAGCACTTATAGAGAGGAGTTGTACAGCTTGATGGCCACAGGGAAAAAGGATCTTCTGAAGCACTCAGTGGAACACTTGGCAGTGATTATTCTAATGTTAGTGATGGAAATGGTCCAGAAAGTTCTTTTCAGTCTTTTGTTCTGTGTAGAAAACCAACACCCCAGCTCCTAATACCCTAACAATATCATTATTGTATTTTATATTATACAACAGTTAGTTCAGGTCCACTAATTTGATTGGATAAGCGGCACTCCAAGAGTGCAGATATTTAGTATAACCCCACTGTTGTTTGTTTCACTGTTGTTTTGTCTCTCACTCCACTTGTCTGTGTTCGCTACATAGAATTCCAATTCTTGCAATAATTCGTTACACTGAAACCGTTATTGCACTTACTTCCTGTGTCAGTCAGTTTCAGTTTGTGTGCTGACATGGCAACACGCAACTCTCTATCCAACTGTTGCTTCATTAGGAACTATTTCTGCTGACGAAGCAAAAATAAACAAAATATTTTGTTCATTTTGTGTCTGCAACGTCAGTCACTGGACATGAATTTCCTGTTTATAGAACTACTGTATAAAAGCAATATCACACTCATATTCAATAATTAATAAATTGTAATAAACAGTATTATTATTATTATTATTATTATTATTATTATTAACAGGACTGCATGGGTATATTTGCTGCCTCACAGCTACAATGTCCTCAGTTCAATCTTAAGCTTGGGTTACTGTCTGTGTAGTGTTACTCATGTTCTCCCTGTTTCTGCATGGGTTTCATCCTGGTTCTCCATTTTCCTCCAACCTCCCAAAAACATGCTTGTTGGCAGACTGGCTACTCTAAACTGCTTCGAGATGTGAATGAGTGAATGTGTGCATGATGACTTGTGATGGACTGACGTCCCATTCAGGGTGTATTCCCACCTCACGACCAGTGCTCTGCCTCTGGATCCACCGTGACCCTGACCAGGATAAAGCACTAACTGAAGATGAATGAATGAATGAACAAATGAATGAAATAAATGAATTAATGAATGAGAGGTTTGGTAAGATGTCATGAAGTTTGATATGTAGTTGGATTTTTGGCAAGTGCTGCTGGCTTAGTTTTTGAGGCAGCCTGTTTATCATGATGTAACTAAGTGAGCTTGAGGCATCTGCCACTTTTGTTTTCAGCTAACATGATGTTATGTCAGTTTCTAATCAGCATGTTTTAATTACATTTTTACATGAAGCTTTTAACCTTTCGTCTGACTCGGAAAAAGTCACAGAGCCTTTTCTGTCACAGCTCCAAGATTATAGAACAACTTACTCGTTTTCATTAAGTCATCCCCCATATGTAGACACTTTTAAATCCAATTTAAAAACATATTTATTTCCCAAGGCATTTGAAGGTCCTTTACATCTGTTATACTGGATCTTCTGTTTTTGTCCTGTCTTTTATCTGTGGGTTTGTCTTTTAATGGTTTACTTCTCTTTTTCTCTTTTGATTTATATTATATTTTTCATCTCATTTCATTTGTGTTTCATTTCACTGTTTAGATTCAGCTGAGATGACGTACAGCACTTTGGCAGACACTGATTTTCTTTTCCATGTGCTATATAAATAAAGGTGACTTGACTTATACTATGTCATTTTATGTAATAAATAATACTGTCATATGTCAATATGTCAATTTATGTAATAATAATAATAATAATAATAATAATAATAATAATAAATGATATTGCTCATTTTTTTGTTATATCAGAGTTTTATAAAAATCTCCTGGGATCTCTAGTCTGCTGTTATCATGCTGATTATCAGTATGCTAGTACTAAAATTATTATTTAACAATTTTAGCATGCAAATCCCTTGTTCTGGACAAGCAGATGGTTTTTTATGATTATTTCTGTCCCACTGTCCTTGCCTTAAAATTAAGTTCAACCAAATGATCAGCACTGCAGGTATATCACTATAATATAGACATTATTTCTACTGAGTTTTTGTGAAAATCAGTTGAACAATAGCAAGTTAATGCTTGTAGTTGCATTTCTTCATACACTTGCATTAAAAAAAAAAAATAGTGCATTTATATTGTAAGTACTGTAGGGAGTCATTTGGGATTGAGCCAAATGAGTTAATGCTCAGATAGCAGACTATTCACCTTCAAGTTAATCATAAGATGAAATGTTTATAGATAGATAGATAGATAGATAGATAGATAGATAGATAGATAGATTAGCAGGTGATAGTTCATATTAATACATATTAATTAGTACACATAGGATTTGAGGATCTTTAAGTTTAACCACTCTTTAAGTTTATAGTTGGCTCCATCCCAAATGGCTGCCTATATCCCACATGATGCACTGTATAGTCTTTAGAGTTCATGCTTGTGTAGTGCACTTAAACAGAGAGAGTAGGCCATTTGAAACACAGCCCAAAGCTTTCACCGTTCCCTGGCAACGAGACACATTTGTCACCCACTTCACTAATATAACTAATCTTTGACCTTCATAATAATAATAACAATAATAATGATAATAATAAATGAAACGCAGCTTACCGACATCACATCTAGCATCTTCTTTTACAAGTAAAACAAACAGAATCAACGTCTGAGACAGAAAATTCAAACACACTCCTATTCGTGTTTTCAGCATCGTTTAGTAACGAGTTTGGAGATTTGTGTTCTTCTTTGAAAATATGAACAGCAGCGAGACAAACAGCGTCGCTGCATCAGCGCCACCTGGTGTCCTGGAGGATGAGTGCAATTCCATTTCTGCAGCTCTACTCACTCACTTTTATTCAATTTTATTCACGTTTTCATTATTCATTATATATGAATTCATTATTCATTATATATTACTATTATTATATAATAGTAATTCATTATATATGAATAATTACATATAAGGCAGTGGTGGTGCAACACTTAAGGCTCTGGGTTGCTGATCAGAAGGTCAGGGGTTCAAGCTGCAGCGCTACCAAGCTGCCACTGTTGGGCCCTTGAGAAAGGCCCTTAACCGTTAACAGGGGTGTGGTATCATGGCTGACCCTGCACTCTGGCCCAAGCTTCCTAACAAGCTGGAAAATGTGGAAAAATAATTTCACTGTAAAGTATATGTCACAAATAAAGGCTTCCTCTTCTATATATTAATTAATATATAGCTAAATTATATTAATAGTGTTTTTAAGAGCAGTTGATATTACTAACTTCATATTTCTTTAGCAAAAAAAATAAGCGTACAGTTATGCAAACAATATGTTTGTAACTAATAACGTTTATTTTGTGATTATCCATGCGACCACATGGATGCTAATTATTGATTATGATAAAATAAATAAAAATGATCATTTGACAAAGATACATAAACAATCTTTAAACTTAAATAAAATTATTTTTAGCCCATAATACACAAGACATGTCATTAACAATGTGTGCTATAAGGCTATAAGGCTCAAGGTAAGCTTTTTGACCAAACTATCTTCTACATCACCACTTTTTCAGACATTAAAATCCAGTTACACAGTTGTTGGACAGAAACAACAAAAATGGACATCATTTACTTCTGCGTTTTACTTTATTTCATTTAGTCTGTAATAATCTACTGTATAGACAGAGAGCTGAGAAATGCCCTAATCTTGTTTTTAATCATTTAAATCATTCATTAATATACCTACAATTAAAGCAACAGTAACAAAGACATGGTCAAGATTTTTGATGGAAAGAAGATTCCAAGCCATCACAGCTTTTTTTTTTTTTCAAAGTATTTTTAAAGTTTATAGGTAGTAAAAAAAAAAAAAAAAAAAAAAAAAAAACAGGTACAGATGCATTACAATGCAGAGAATAAAAGATCATTTTAAAGCATGCTGTCACAGGAAACAGTGTAGAATTACAATTTAGCTTTTTAGCTGCCATGATCTCTAAAACGTCAACTTCCAGCTTCCGACCAAGCAACCTAGGCTCTCTTGTCCTTACAGATACCATCCTGCAATACCAAAACAGAGAAAGAGAAGAGAATCAGCTGTGAATCTGGTTTGTGGTCTGTGGTTTTAAGTGTAGTGGTTTCTCAATGCTCGTAGTTGAGTCAAATTAGCACCAACGCTCTTAAACCCAAGATGTAATTCAATTCAACAATGAGGCAAATGAATTGTCACACTGAGCTCATGATAATGTGTGTTCTTATTGACCTGAATTTTATAAACTAACAATTAATCTATTTATTCCTCTAGAATGAAACAAATGCAAACTTTAACTTTACCTACAAACAATAAAAGAAATAAAAATGATTCATGACTATGATATGCAAAAGCTACAATCTCATATACTGTTATCACTTCAAATGCACTTATATACCTTGCTTTTGTTCCTGCTGTCCACTACATTCTTCAGGTCTATGACCCAGTCGGCTTCAGGGGGAGCGCAAAGATCCCGGCCTTTTCGAGTACGGAAGCTGAAAGTACAAATAAAATAATCCCCATTTACTGCTACTCCCATGACAGGAATGACAGAAGCACTCAAATTTAAAAATGCATTCTTCATAAAGTACAGTAATATCCATTCTCATTAAAGGTATAGTCAGTGATTTTGGAAAACTCAGCACCTCCTTCATTGTTCCTTGCAAAACATGTGCCTAGACTAAACACCTAAAGCTCTACGCAAGAGGCAGAGCTTTTTGAATTGAGATGAGTCCTTGTCCTAACACATTTATTGTCAGCTCATTTGTTTTCCTTCCATTTATAGCATGATGCACCAAAGAGCATGGAGTTCCTCCTCTCAACAGAGTTTAATGAGAATTTTTATAATATTAAAAAAGGTGTACTGACTTAAGAATCACTGAGCGAAACTTTAAATGTCAACGTGCCGGTGATACTCACACAACAGCATTGATGAAGCAGCCATCGCCTTTGTGCTGCTCTTGGTAGCAGGCGACAATGCGTTTTGGGATCTTATGATGGCTAACCTTCAAACAGCAGTCCAATGCTTGTTCTCCAAGAGACACTAAATGACAGAGAGGAACATTTGAGGAAGATTTGTCTGAATGAAGGAAAAGCATTGTCCAGGATGCTGATTAATTTGATTATGCTAGAATTTGATTACTCTAGCAAAAAGTGCCATGAACATTATGCATATTACAGTCCAGGTTTGCCATACAGTCAAAACACACACACACACACACACACACACACACACACACACACACACTCTTGATTCATCTAAAAATCAGATACTACAGGAGAATAGATAATAAAAACTAACCATCCATGGTGATGCTCATGATGACTGCAGTGATCCACACACCCACACACAGACTGAAGAAGCCACATCGAGCCATTGCAGTCACAGTGTGAGAGTTACACAGGCCCTCTTTCTGAACTGATATCAGATGCTACAGCTGCTCTTAAGGATGTTAAACCTCCTCCTCTTTCTGTTGCATTTCTGCTTCACTCATTTTATAGCAAAGTTTTGACTTTCGTTTTAAGGAACAGTCCCTCCCTTCAGTGTGAGACCTCACTCACATGTCCTGCTGCTTTCTGTCAAACATGGGGATTCCCAGGCCTTCAGTGGAGCAAAGGTCAAGTGTTTGAGTGAATGTTTGTCGTTGGCTGCCTTTTAAAAAGAGTACATGCAAACACTAAACATTCAGCTTTGGTGTTGTATAATTTATTTCCTGTCTCTCTTTCTCGCTCTCTCTCTCTCTCTCTCTCTCTCTCCCTCTCTCTCTCTCTCACACACACACACATATACACACAAAACCCACCCATACAAACAAAACAGACATTTTTTATATATATATAGTATTATCAAATCATGTGGCAGCAGCGCAATGCATAAAATCATGCATCAACACAAAACATCCAGTCAGCAGCAGTTCTGCCTCATTTATGAGAGAGGTCAGAGGAGAATGGCCAGACACGTTCAAGCTGAAAGTTATTATGTTAAAGTTACTAATAATCACTTTTTACAACCGTGGTGAGCAGAAAAGCATCTCAGCATCTCACACAACATGCTGAACCTTGAAGTGGATGCCCTACAACTGGTATAGATAGATAGATAGATAGATAGATTAAATTGTGTATGTTATGGTAATAATAATAGAAGAAACTATATGTGACTTTTTACAGATACAGTGCAAAACAGACATTCTTTTTTTTTTTCAACCAGAAACCATGAGAAATGCGAAAACATTTCAAGAGTTATAAACAAGAGTTAGAAACTGCAACGTGAAAATATAGTATATAAAATATAAAGATTTGTATTAATCATCTGCAGTGAGGACTTATTGAGGACATGCTTGGTTTGGAAAAGACAGTGTGTTACATTACAGTAAAAGGGTTTTTTTTTTTTGTTTTTGTTCACAGAATACATTTTCTAAATTTGTGCCAGTTTCACATTTTCTCACACACTGTGATGGTGGTCCTGTCTGGATTTTTATAATTACTGTGCTTTTTCCCAGACTCAGCTGGAACCACTCCAGTAAGAATGCTTTTGTTTTCTCTTCAAATCCAGATGCAGGGCTGCTGCTTAAGGTCCAGATAGTGTGTATCATCTTTGTAAATACCATTCGCTATCTTGATTTCACTGATACGGTAATGAAAAAAAAACCAGCATCAGTTTTTCTTTGTAGCTTATTCTCGTTTGCCTTCGGGGATTCCACGGATGACACAATGTGTTTATCTATTGTGCTGCGCATGAGGCCATCTGAGTGCAATAAAACTGTCGTAGGCTCACTAAAACCATGAGTGCAAAACATGAGGAATGATAAATGCAAAATAATGCTCATTTAGTCTATTGGGTCTAGATTAATATGCAATAGAAGTAGGAAATATAGCAAATATTATATCACAATACTTGAAAACATTTTTAAAATACTACAATACTATAACAAAATATATAAAAGGAATAGACTAGGACAGGGCATGCTGTTATAGGAAAATAATCAACAACAGAGTGGTGTGATGTGGCCTGACACGAAGCGGAGTTACTGTTACCACAGGGAAATTGATTATTTTCCAATAACGGCACATCCTGAAGTGTCTTATTCCTCTTATACCACAGCAATTTGCCAACATTAACAATTTTTATTTCATTATTTTAAACAACACATCAAAATTTTTATATTACGTTTAAAAAAAAGTTGTGTAACATCCAAAAAATAAGTTAGTTCCTGTATTCACTTACATTACAACAACCGTCATTGCCTCACTATCTTCTCTTTTCTTTCTCTTCTGAAGTTATTAAGACCTAAAAATGCGGCTTGTCAAGTTATTGAGAAACCAGAAAGCCCTCTGTCCCACGTCAGAAAACTTTCCAGCTTTACCTCTTACTGTTGTTCTTACTCTTGCATAAAGCACTGACACTAATGATAATGTATTAGAGAGAGTATATCTTTGCCTCCAGACTAATTTCTGTTGGAAACCATTGATTAGTTTCCATAGGTATCAAGCTACTTTTCATAGTTAGCATTTACAGTTTCCATGGTTACCAAGCACATTTCCATACAAATGAGGAGAACTATTAAAATGACTGAACTATGTTAATGCATACAGTAAATTATCACAGTCAAGAAATTATATCACAATATTTAGGTTTGGTTTTGACAGAAAAACAGCTGTGTTGCGTTTACAAACCTGTAAAAACCACCATGAGCTCAATATACTTCACATGACGGAGAAATAATGACACATTTGGTCATATTAAAAAAATATTTTAATATCCAATCAGCTGTGAGTAACTATAGAGTCAGTCAGTGTTATAAAAGTCCTGACAATGCCTGTGATATCTTAGTATTGTGTAAAAGTACAATTTATCACAATATCACTATTATATCCTGTATCAATATCGATATTAGACTGATAAGAAGTGCAACAAACGCCAGTTTTATTTACTAAAATGAGTTTTATTTGAATTCACTCCTCTTAAAAAAGCTATGCACATATTCATAAGGGAAAAAAAAATACAATTCATCAGTAGATTTAGTGTGTATAAAACACAACGTGTTGACACAAGTGCACACAGATTCACACATGGTCCCTGGCACATTTTATGTTTGTTCATTTTTTGTATGAGAAGCATAATACAAGAGCAAGTGTGTGATTTTTGAAATGTTCAAACAAGATGAAAAAAAAACACCGATACAAAGGCGAAGTAGCTTATTAACGTCACAGATGCTGTCACAGAAAATCCAGGCATGATGACCCGACAGGCCTGGACATAATCACCCTGTTTATCACTGAGGGCCTAAAAAAAAGAAAGAGAAAGAGTAAATCAGTAAAGACAAGATAGAATTAACCTCTATACAGCTTTTTAACACTGATAATTAAGTAGATTTAACTTGTACCTTTGCTCTTGCTGCTACGATTGTCCATATATTCAATGAGCTTCAACACCCATGGATATCTCGTGTCACTTGCAGGTGGAGAGCACAGCTTCCTGTTCTTCTTTGTGATGAACCTATATGACAGCGCGTCAGAAGGGAAAGAAAGGTGAGTATTTAAAGGTTTGCTTCAGCATCTCATTATGCTAAGTTTTCTAAGGTGTTAACAAGGTTGCAGAAGGATGGAGACTTATGTAATAAAATACTATATTTTACTATAATATTTTACTATACTATAAAATACTTACACAGTAGCTGGAATGGAGCATCCACTGTCTGCGTTTTGGATGATGTAGGATTCAACAATGCGGCGTGGAACTAAAGCATCACTGGTGGACAGACAGCAGTCAGCGGCGTTATTGGAGAATGCTAGAAAAAAGAGAAACAACTCATTATGATAATGATAGTGATAGATAATCAACGAATGCAAAAACAGACAATCTATAATTTAGCATATAAAGTGATATGAATTGGAGAATTGGAGTGGATTTCTTTGCATGCTTTTGCTACATATATTTTTTGTGCATGAGTTACAGGAAAGCTGGTCACTTGAGGAAAGTGGAAAGACCCCTTGAGAAGAGAAAAATGAATAATGACATTTTTAGCCCACGCACTGTAGCAAGTTCTTATTGCACACAGTAGGCCTACAGTTTTAAAAGACTTTAGCTCAGGAGGTCATTGACCCTGAGTCTACATCATAGTGATATATGATGGATGAAAGACCTACATTCTTTTCGTTCTGAAGCAACAGAAACAGCAATAGATCTGCATGCATGTGCATGTTCATGTGCACGTGCATCTTACCTTGTGCATTGTTCCACAGAACTGCAGTGAAGGCCAGAAGAGCAACTACTGAATTCAGCATGCTTGCGTCTGTGTTCTGCAGCTTTCTGAGCATCAGATGCAATGTTCCCCAGGTGTGTGCACAGGTACCATCACATGGCGTTATTTATACACCTGCTGAACCTCTTGCCTGCAATCAACATCAACTTTCACTTTCATTATCTCGTAAACTCATCAATTCAGAAGGTCCCGTCACTCTCCGCCTCCCAACTCCTTCTTCCAAATGTTTCCCGGCACATCCCCCACCTTTTCTTTTACTGTTTGACAAACTCTCACGCTCTCCAAAAGAGCTTTTTTTATCACATGAATGAAGGCATCATTTCGTAGTGCTTTCACAATGCTTTATGAATTCAGTTAAAAGCAAAGAAAGGCAAGCAGGGGTAAAATAGGCCATATTGTGCACTTTTTCTAACCATGGTTGTTTTCACTTCTCTGTGGTTAGTTGTTGATAAATTGTTATAGTGGAAAAGTCCATGATTGCATGAAAGACACTATTATTGCTGTGTGAACAAGGACAGTTATATTCTCAGGAAAAAGCAATACATTCCAAAGAAGTGCCGCTGTTTCCCTGTTTCGCTGTTTTTTGCACTAGTAAGCACTTTAATGCTGCTCTCAGCCTGATAGAGCAGCAATTTCTTCTTCTTTTTTACATTCTTTAGAATTTCCAGCTTCCTCTCTGTTAACACCATTAAGCCAACATCTGGACTCAATATAAAGCCTGTGCTCTGGCCAAACGGTTGCAAGGTACAGCCTTGATTATCTTTGCCATTATCTTGATCTATGATCAGCCGCCACAGACTTGACTTCATGTTAACTTCTGGCATCAGGACAGGGGTGTGTGTTTCCAAGAAGATTGTGCCACAGAGCCAAGAGCAATGGCACTTCAGAGCAGTGGTACTGGTTATGCTGTGAATACATATGACCATGCCTGTTCTGATGATTTTATGGACAGTTGCGCATTCCATGCACTCTAGGTCACTAACTTTACATTGCTTTGACACATAATGAATTACATTTATTGCTGTTTGACATTCAATCTCCACCACCTGCAAATGTGACACTGTGTTTGAAAACTGATTACACTCAATGTCTCAAAGACTCAAGTCCAAACTAAATACAGTAGATCCCAGTTTGGATAACAAATAGATAGCAGAGACTAAAAATGCGAAGAAAAAAATGTTCTGGGCTAATATTATTATACATGTAACAATATCTTTTAGTAATGAATCCCAAATCTGGCATGAGAGTGTATAATTTCATTTTCGGATGACCTAAATGAAGCTGAAGTGATGCATTACAGAACAAGTCATTTTACTGGCCTCATATCAGAGATAATTACTGACTTGCAGTCCATCCAAAGATGGTGTCACTTTTCTTCCTCCCTTAGCCCCATAGAAGACATGAAAAGTTCGTGCTCATCATCCACATGATCAAATGGAGTCCTCAACTTAAGATTGATCAAGCATGCAATTTTTTTTCACTTGTAAACATAAGTTTAGAGAACATAAGGTGAGATGATTAGTGTAGACAAACATGTACAATACCTGTCAGTAATAAACATGTTTCTGGTACAATATTACTAAGATTACTTCTTGTACATTTTGTTTGTAATTGTTGAGTGTATTGTCAACACAATACACATAACCGGGTTCTCCGGTTTCTTCCAACAACAGGTAGATTGATTACTCTAAATTGCCCCTAGGGGTGAACGAGTATGTGATGGATAGGTTCCAAATGCACCACAATCCAGACCCGGATAAAGTGGTTACTGAAGCTGAATGAATGAATGAATGAATGAATGTAAATGCTAAGAATACTATAGAAATTAGCAATAAATAAATGCAGATGTAAACAATAAAGATGTGCAGCTCATTCTGTTTGTAATGTTAAGGTTGTAAAATATCTGATTACATCAACAGCCAAACAACAACCAATGATTACAATACCTTTATTTTTATAACTCCAAAGTACTACCCTACAAATAGTGTACCTACTGTAATGCACCAGTTGGTACCATTTCTATGGAAGAAGTGTTCTACTTCTAGTTCTACTGTTTTGACATAACAAATCTATTTTGAGGTGTAGTTCTACAGTAGTCCATTTTGGGCATGAAATGAACTGTTGTGCAAAGAGAAAAAGTGAACTTGCTAGCGAATCCTGCTTATTAGCAAGTGTAAAAGCCATAAATCATAAATCGAGTGGCGATATGAGACATCATTATTCGCTTGTCCAAGTATTTATGCATGTTGTGTGACATTTTACATATTTTACCACCGTCTATTCTACCACCATCTACACACACCGAATGTGTAGCTGCATGTGCGCACGTGTATACTATGGAGTAAACAAGGTGCCAGTGTTTATTCTAAATTGCACAGTTGCACAATACTACAATCTACTGATGCTTATCGTGACAGATTAGATTTGTTCTAAAGTTACAGCATAATGTGGTCTTCAAAGAGAGGAATACATAAGAATGGACAGGAGGTTCTGAAAGTACATGTTCACATACCGTAGAACTGGACAGAATGAGAAGAGAAACCTGTGAAATAAAAAACCCCTTCTGAGGTCAAGCCACTGGCTCGGTCATGAAAGACTGCAGGTGGAACTTTGACTGCATTAAGCAAACAAGCAAAGCACTGAGTATTGAAATGCAAACTAAACCCAAATGCGGTCTGAAAGAACAATGCCGCAAGACCGCAAAATCTCAACATTTCATTCACAGGACTTTTTAGTTTCGTTACTCTACCTGGAATTGTTGATGGTTTGAACTCCAGACAGACATGGAAGTGAAACTAAACCTTGCCATAAGCTAAATAGAGCAATCACAAAGGATCTGGACAAAGATTAGACCACCAAAGCTTTAAGAAATGTGATATGGTAAGTGTACAATGGACGCCATATTGTAAATGAATGGTTTGTACAACATAAGTGAATTACAATAGGGCTATCAGAAAAAAATTCCAAAAAAAAAAAATCCCCTCAGGAGTTGAACTGTAATTACCCTAATGTTTACCAACCTTATGCTGAACCTTAGCTCACGTGATGTCTTACAATTTAAATTTTTGCAGTGCAAAAAATTTCGAATGTTTTCTTAAAAAACAAAAAAGATACGCTGACTCATATTACTTATTTATTTTATTTATTATCTTTACATAGTTCAGTAGTGATGACACAGTAGTGTTGACACATAAATAACAGTTCAGCACAAAGGTAATTTATCTTATCCTAACCATTTATATAGTGAGTGAGCCATAAGGACTTGTAATGCTTAATCTCTCATGTTAACAGGAAAATGCCTGGAGGATAAAATCTCAGGAGGCGGTCCTTCACACTTAGCTTACTGTAAGTAGGGGACTTTCACTACAGAGCACATTTCTTGTTTTGAGTGGTAAATCAGGAATGATGAGAGTTAGATGAGAAGCAGAAAGGAGTTTGGCACTGGTTCCTCAGCAGTAAACAAACGTTCCAGGAACTGCTACTCTGTGCAGTGTGTATTAGATGTTGCTCAATAAAACCGGCATGGCTACAAATGCTATTGTGCAAAGTGTGTGTGTGTGTGCATGAAATGTAATTATAGATAGACTATATGGCCAAAACCTGACCATCACACCTATATGAGCTTGTTGAACATCCTATTCCAAATCTATGGCCATTAATATGTAGTATAGCCCCCCCCCCCCCCAGCAGCTACAACAGCCTCCACTCTTCTGGGAAGGCTTCCTGCAGGATTTTGGAGTATGTCTGTGGGAATGTGTGCCAATTCAGTCAAAACAGCACTAGTGAGGTCAGGCACTGATGTCGGATGAGAAGGCCTGGCTTGCAATCAGAGCTCTAATAATCCCAAAGGTGTTCAGTGGGGTTGAGTTCAGGGCTCTGTGCAGGCCACTGGAGTTCCTCCACACCAAGCTTGTCAAACCATGTCTTTATAGACCTCGCTTTATGCACAGGGGAACTGTCATACTGGAACAGGAAAGGGCCTTCCCCAAACTGTTGCCACAAAGTTGGATGCATACAATTGTCTGAAATGTCTTTGTATGCTGTAGCATTAACATTAACATTACCCTTCACTGGAACTAAGGGGCCCAAACCCTGAAAACAGCCCCAGACCATTATCCGTCCTCCACCAAACTTTACTGTTGGCACTAGGCATGCTGGTAAATTTCCTGTCATTCTCCAAACACAGAATCATCCATCAGACTGACAGATAGTGAAGCATGATCCCACTCCAGAGAACATGTTTCCACTGCTCCAGAGTCCAGTGGCAGTGTGCTTTTATTTCTGCCTGACATGCACCTCTAGACAATGGTTAGTAGTTAGGTGATATACACTGTCATTTATGTTTTGCAGCATAAACATTAATTCTAAATCCTCCCATAAAAGCAAAGAACAGTACATTTATAGTCTGACTGAGTCTGACTATCAAGAATTTTATTTAGGAATTGGGCTGACTTTAGCTAAAACTTTATCCACTTATTATTATAGATTAGCACTAAAAGACAGGGAGTGCTATTTGGCTATACTAAACTTTTAATGGTGTAACACTAGAAGATCTTTATGTCTGGTTTGGCATCCTGCCAGTGGCTAAACAATGCTAAGCAGTGGTCTGGTCATGTGGTCTGTGGCGTCCATGGGATTGTTTCTAAAAAATATCTCTTATTCATAAAATAATTTTTCATTAATTTTTTAATTTCAAGTTTAACATTGATGGGTAAAATTAAATGTCAATATGTAATGTGAAATGTTAATGTCAATGTACAAAAATGTCACTGTTAATGTTAAAACAATGTGATTAACAGGCATTATACCAAATCTAATACTGAACTGAAAATTTATTGAAGCTTGTTGGTTTATGAAATATGTAGTGTAGACAACATAATTTGTTGTGTTATATGGCAACTTTGGTGGTAGACCACCCAATTTTTAGGAAAGCAAAAGTACAGGAACAGATAGTAAATTAAGGAAGTAAATTAAGGAAGTAAATTAAAGTAAATAACACTTAATATTTGGTTAGTCCCTTCAGTTTCCTCTTCAGGAAGTATAACACATGCTCAACTTGGTTGAGGTTTGGTGATTGACTTGGCCAGTCTAAAACCTTCCACTTTTTTCCCCTGATGATGTCTTTTGTTTTGTCGGCAGTGTGTTTTGGGTCATTGTTTTGCTGCAGTTTTGTTCACTTGTAATATGGGTGTATTCAAACAAAAGGTGCCATGTTCTAAGTTGTTTAACACATATAGATGTAAATATCAGGAAATGAAAACTGAAATACTGGTCTATCATCTCATATTAATCTTTTGATCTCAAACCCAAATAAGTTTCATTGTATAGCAGAACAAAAGAATTGGCCTTGCCGTTCCAATATTTTCAGAGGATACTGTGCATACAGTATCTCATAGAAAGTCAGAGCATTTATACTAGATAGAAATTTAAGGCATACAAGTCTCTTGGTGCTTACAACTTTGTTGTTTGTGGGCATGTTTGAGACGTAATGTTTTATGATTAAGGACCTTATCATGGCACTGAAAGCCGAGGTGCTACCCAAACAGTTGCCATAAACTCATTTGTAAGATGAAGAAAGTTTTAGCTAGCCAAATGTGTCCATTATAAGCAACTCCTCATTAAGAACATGACCTAGCTATCTTGCATTTAATAGCTAGCTTCTTGATGTACATTTTAGATGAGTTATGTAGGTTTGTTTAAGGAATATAAATTTGGCATGGTAACTAACTAGCAAGCTAAGACTTATAACTGAGGTCACAAATTTGCATCTCCCATGGTTTCTGATTGAACAAAAAGTTCCACTATTTTACAATTTATATTTAAAAAAATGCATTTCAAGATGTTAGAAGTGAAATGCAAGTGCATGCTGCAACAAAGACAACATCTGACATCTGACAAAGTTAAAGCAGGATGAATGTACAGGAGGGTGGGCTGAGAGGGGCTGAATATTACAATATTACAGGATTCAGAAGAATGTTTATATCACATCCAGAATGTGAGATACAAACTTTTGAACTGTTATCATTTCGTATCTTTCACAATTAACATCTTAACATATAGTGTTGGAAGTTTGACGGAACATCTGTGAAAGACATGGCAGACAACCAGCCACAGACCTTTTCCCGAAGTTTGTCAGCAAACGTGAGTTTATCTTGTTTACTCACAACACAAAACTCACTAATAACTTTCAAAGATGAAATTCCATGAACTTTTTATCAGTCCAGTGTCTATACTACTATCTTGTGCAGTGTTTGTGGTGTTCAAAGATTTCTTTTTCCTCTGGAAACCAGAGGAATTTCAACTCTGTTAAATCCACCCCCTTATCTGTAATGTCAGCCTGTAATATGACCCATCTGTATCCTGTAACACAGACCATAGAAACGAAACACATGCTTGTATACATTCATGCTTTGACCTCAGTGTGACACTTCTGTCTATGGGAGGGAGAAAATTACCCAATCCTCTCTGTGATGTTTGTAGCATTTCTTACTCACACAGTATTTCTCCTTTTCCAGCAAATGGATATAAGAGAAATTTCATTTTTAGCATCCCAGGACTCACTGCAGGGTTTAAATTATGGTTTAAATTATCCATCAGCCAATATAAAGTATATATTCTAGCTTATATCACACCACTTTGAATAAACAACATGTTAAACAAGAGGTGTATGACAAAGTTGGTACTTACCCTATGCAAAAAAAATTTTTGGTAAGCTTACTTACACTGAATTTACCGTCTATTTCCACCATGCTGCAAAACATGGTGGAATATTATTGTTTCTGAAACTTTTGAAAACTTTTTTTTTTTTTAAGATTTTTTTCTTTTCAAAGCAGCAGCACCTACATATTAAAACTTGTTTTTTTACATAAAACTTTACATTTATTGTTCCTCTTTCTGCAGCTCCCATTAGGGGTCGCCACAATGGATCATTGGTCCACCTATTTGATTTGGCACAGTTTTACGCTGAACGCCCTTCCTGACGCAACCCTCCCCAATTTTTATCCAGGCTTGGGACCGGCACTGAGAGTGCACTGTTGCACGCAACCCCAGTAGCTGGGGTCGGATCCCTGGCCACGAATTGAATCCGGGCCACAGCAGTGAGAGTGCTGTGGCCTAGCCATTAGCCCTCCAGGGACCCACATAAAACTTTACACTTATTATGCAAAAAACTGTCACACATACTTTTTGTTTTAACAATAATTCTACCTGGAATAGTCCCTTGTGGATTTATTGTAAGTGTCCCTAGGCTTGTCTGAATCTCTGCATGTATAATAATACCCTGTGTTTAGAGTTAAGTATTATCATTAGTAATATGCTTTTCATCTTTGACGAGCAGGCAGAACGTGATCTCATGTGTTTCCCCACAGGCTTTATACACCCAAAATAAAAAAAAATAATCACCCCAGCTGGCGATCATGAAATGAAACTTATGGGAATTTTGGACAGGAATTGGAACCTAAGCAACAATTAGACGTCCTACACACAATAGTGACTGTTACTGTCTACATGCCTGCCATTGTCACTGCATTCAAGTTACATCCCACACACACATAAAATCTCAATAAGAGTTTGGGTGTGAGGCCTTTACAAGCAAAGACATGCTGCATTTCTTTTGTACCTTGAAATCTTTTATGGACTTTTACTATACTCAATTCATCATTGATATATGCTACACTATAGATATCATTATTTGCTTATATGAATTATTGTAGGCCTATATAAGGCACAATCTTTCTTTCAAACACTCAATTTAGTCACCTGCATACCCAAATCAATACTTTAGCTTTGAGATTAAAGAAGAGAGGAAAGCCTCTGCACATTCTATATGGTTTGGATTCCTAAAACATCTGAACTGAAATAAAATGAATGAACAGCTTGAGATTGAAAAATGCCTGTGGTTTTTGTGTAATTCTGGAATGTATGAGACTTAATGAAAAAACATAAATGCTCCATGTCTCCATGAGAAAGGGCTGTGAATAAGCTATGAATCAGGATCAGTTTCATTGTACAACTAAGATTCGTTTATGAGAAATGTGACTTGGCATTCTCTCACTTTCACACAGACACTCTCACAAGACTAAAAAGAGAGTAGTAAGAGAAAATATGGAATAGAAAATATGCAGGTATTACATACAATCCCCTTTGAAAGTATTGGAACAGCAAGGCCAATTCTTTTGTTTTTGCTATACACTCAAGATACTTGGGTTTGAGATCAAAAGATAAATATGAGATGATAGATCAGAATTTTAGCTATCATTGCCTGATCTTTACATCTAGATGTGTTAAACAACTTAGAATATTGCACCTTTTGTTTGAACCCATCCATTTTTCATGCAATCAAAAATAAATACTGGAACATGTGACTAACAGATGTTTCTTGTTGCCCTGGTGTGCCCTGATTGATAGTTTAATCTGTTAATAGCTCTGAATGTCTACTCTTGGTTTGAGCCCTGGCTTTCGCTAGTGTAGACTGCATTTGTTGTTATAAAGCAACGTGAAGACCAGGGAGCTGTCTATAATAGAAAACCAAGCCATTTTGAAGCTGAGAAAAGAGGGACAATCGATGAGAGCCATTGCACAAGCATTGGACATAGCCAATACAACATTTACATTTACATTTACGGCATTTGGCAGATGCCCTTATCCAGAGCGACTTATAAAAGTGCTTGAAAGTCTCTATCAATAAATACACTCTGATACTGGTTCACTAGGTCACAAACTCAGAATACCATCAGTCCAAAAACTCTGTTGGGGAGGTAATATAGTAATAGTGCTCAGACAATGTAAAGTTTTTTTTTAAGTGTTATTTTAAGTACTTTATTAAGAGGTAAGTCTTTAGACGTCTTTTGAAGACTGCCAGTGACTCAGCTGTTCAGACATCTAGAAGAAGTTCATTCTACCACCTAGGTGCCAGAACAGAGAAGAGTCTCAATGCATGCCTTCCTTGTACCCTGAGAGATGGTGGGACCAGTCTAGAATTGTTAGAGGATTGGAGGGAGCGTGGTGCATTGTGGGATGTGATAAGTGCTTTGAGATAAGTGGGTGCTTTTTTTTTTTTTTAGCTTTGCAGGCTTTTTTTAGCTTTGCAGGCAAGCCTAAATCTGATGCAGGCAGCTACAGGAAGCCAGTAGAGGGAGCGTAGCAATGGAGTGGTGTGGGAGAACTTAGGAAGGTTGAAAACCAGTCGTACAGCTGCATTCTGGATCAGTTGCAGAGGTCGAATGGCGCTCAGAGGCAGACCTACCAGGAGTGAGTTGCAGTAGTCCAGTCTTGAAATGACAAGGGACTGAACAAGCACCTGTGTGGCCTGTGTGGAAAAAAATGGACGAATCCTTCTGATGTTATAAAGGAGAATCATCATGAGCGTGTCAGATTAGCAATGTGAGAGGAAAAGGACAGTTGATTGTCCATGGTTACACCAATGTTGCGTGCAGTAACCGAAGGCGAGATCAGAGAATTGTCCAGGGAGATCGCATGATCCTGACATGGGGATGAATCACCTGGTATGAACAGCATTTCAGTTTTGCTGCTGTTAAGTTTCAGCTGATGAGCTGTCATCCATGATGAGATGTCTGCCAGACATGCTGATACCTGAGCAGAAACACGAGTGTCTGAGGGAGGGAAGGAGAGGATGAGTTGAGTGTCATCCGCATAGCAGTGGTATGAAAACCCATGTGAGGATATGATCGCACCAAGAGATCGAGTATAGAGGAAGAACAGAAGATGAACAAGTACTGAGCTTTGTGGGACACCAGTGGAGAGTCTGCGGAGAGCAGATGTGGATCCCCTCCATGTCACCTGATATGACTGACCTTCCAGGTAGGAAGCAAACCATTGCCATTCTGCACCATGAATTTCTAGACTCATGAGGGTGGACAAGAGAGTCTTATGGTTCACTGTGTCAAATGCTGCTGAAAGGTCAAGGAGGATGAGGACTAAAGACAGTTTGGCTGATCTAGCAGCATGTAGTTTCTCAGTAACGGCCAAAAGGGCAGTCTCTGTGAAGTGTGCCGGTTTGATACAATACAACAATTTGAAGAGTGACAAGCCACAAAATTCTTAATTGTTTTATATTTCACTTTTTTTCTAAGCAGTTCTGTGAAATATGCACATATTGTCATTATTCAAATTGTATATACTGTATTTTCTACCTACTGCAAGAAACGGTATGTACAGTACTGGAACAGCAAGGCCAATTTTGTTTTTGAAGTGAAGTGAAGTGACGTGTGGCCAAGTATGGTGACCCATACTCGGAATTTGTGCTCTGCATTTAACCCATCCAAGTGCACACACACAGTAGTGAACACACACACGGAGCAGTGGGCAGCCTTTTTTGCTGCGGCACCCGGGGAGCAGTTGGGGGTTCGGTGCCTTGCTCAAGGGTCTCACCTCAGTCGTGGTATTGAGGGTGGGAGAGAGCGCTGGTCATTTACTCCCCCTACCTACAATCCCTGCCGGACCTGAAGACATTTGGGTTTGAGATCAAAAGATGACTATGAAATGATCAGCATTCATTTCCTGATATTTACATCTAGATGTGTTGAACAACTTAGAACATGGCACCTTTGGTGGCAGACCACCCAATTTTTAGTCTTAACGTAAATTAACATAAATAACACTTAATATTTGGTTGCATTTCCCTTGCTTGCAATAAATGCATCAAGCCAAACTGTAATGACATCACCAAACTGTTGCGTCTTCTTTTGTGACGTTTTTCCAGGCTTGTACCACAGCTTCTTTCAGTTGTTGTTTCTTTTGGGAGGTTTCTCCCTTCAGTCTCCTCAACACTACTGCTACCGTGCTTGACCAGTGAGCTTGTATGTTTGGGGTCATGAGCAGATCCTCTCTATCTCCACCCTTTGGCATTTCCATCACTTCGGGAGAGGTTAATCTAGAACTTTGTGGCTAATCTCTGTATTTCTTTGCAAATTCCAATCTGGCCTTCTGATTCTTACTGCTGATGAGTGGTTTGCCTCTTGTGATTTGATCTCTATGTATCTGTTTTTTAGTACACCAGTGGCTTCTTTCTTTTTCTTTCTTTTTTTTTTTTTTTTGACCGCTGAAGGTTTTATGTGGAACTCTTCAACAGAGGATTGCCCTATTAGAGAGGGTCCCATGGAAGTGAAGCAAACTATCCAACATGCACTTGAAGAAGCTCACTTTTTTTTCTGAGTGTACACAATATGGTGATTTTAACATATTAAATAGACTTGGAAAGTGTAATTGTGAATAGAAGGTCATATTTATGTGTAGTATAAGTGCAGCATTCCAGCAGAGAGAGTATAATGCTAGTGTAAAATTTAAAAACTTCCCAGCTTAACAAAGGTGTCTGGGTCATTGAGATGGTATGCAGTGCACATTGTAGTGGCCACACGTCAGAACCCAGAGCAATTCCATTTCACCAATCAACTACATTTTACCTTGGCGAAATAACACTGCCTACCGAAAGAGGCAGGTGTATTCAGTCACATGGTTTATAGGAAACTTAAAATTAGTTGTTTGGTCCTAAACTCACGTGCATGTGTATCAAACCACTAATCAGACTGGGAAAGTCAGGAACATATACAGACAAAAAGACCAGGGCTTCTGAAACTCTGATCCATGAAACGCCAATTAGATACAGTCTGGTCCGGGCAAAAATCCCTATGACATAGATCATCTGCTGTGATTCCCTTGGTAACATCGTGATGCAAATGTTAGGGGAAATTCTGGTTTGATAAGAAACACAACATAATAGATTATAAAATATTATGTTTCTTAAAACGTTTAGCAGCTTTGCTCTTACCCAAGTTGAATTAGGGGAGAAAAAGGCTGCTATATAAGAAGTTATTGGCATCACCACTAATTCAGGAAATGGCTAGTACACCATACCATGACTAATTAGATTATATGCTAACATATTTTTAGGTCTTCTATAGTACTGATATCCTAAATTCATCTGGTTGCTTTAAAGATTGGATCATTTCTGTGTCAACAGATTCATATCAATAGGTTTGATAATTAAAGCAATGCAGTGATTATAACTTAGTGTTGGACATTTTATTGTTGCCAACACAGACATACTCCAAGCAAAATATTCCACATTACAGCATTCTGCAGTTTACTGAGAGCTGAATTCTGACACTAGAGTGACATCTTTTGGTCACAGGAAGAACTTAAAGAGCTCAGATCTCAAAGACTGCTTAGTTACTAATGCTGAGGGAAAGGTGTTATGTAGCCTACATAGAATCACTGTTGTTATTAGGCACTCTAGTGGCAAATGCATGGTATGTCTAAGGCCTTCCATTTCAAATTTATTTAAATTTAAATATTGTAGGTATTGTCCATTACAAAGCCTTGATGCACACCTGACTTTTAAAATTTAATTTATAAAGGACATTGACTTACACCGACTATGAATGGACAGTCAAAAAACACTGCTTCCTAGAATCAATGTTAGTCAACGGAGTTCATCCATATTAATAGTTAGCTAACCCTTCATCTGTTAAATAACTGGACTTGACTCCAGTTGTCATTACACAACCTTGTCCTTTAAAATCCATAGAAAATGTGCTCAACTCCATCCCTTAAAATCTATGACATTAAAACCACAATTTTAATTTTAAATGATTTTCTTGCCAAAGCTACACAATATTTCTGGGGAAACACTACATAAAACAGTCTTTATTCAAGGTACAACATCCATCCATTTTCTGTACCACGTATCCTACACAGGGTCACAGGGAACCTGGAGCCTATCCCTGGGGACTCAGGGCACAAAGTCAGGGACAGCCAACCCATCGCAGGGCACAGTCACACACACACACACACACACACACACCACGGACAATTTAGAGATGCCAATCAGCATACAATGTATGTCTTTGGACTGGGGGAGGAAACCGGAGTGCCTGGAGAAAACCTGGAGGAGAGCATGCAAGTTCCACGCGCACACGGTGGAGGCAGGAATCAAGCCCCCAACCCTGAAGGTGTGAGGCAAAGAAGCTAACCACTAAGCCACTATACCCCCCAAGGTGCAAAAATATCATAATAATTTGTTCAGTGCCCAGGCCTCCATTAGCTTAGCTCATGCTGTAAAAAACACAAATGGTGTCGCTTAGTCACATTAGCAAACCTAACAAGCTAGATTCCAAGCACACTTAGTTTATTTATCAACATACCATTTTCAGCTTCATTATCAGAATTAGCTAAGCTAGCTAGCTAGCCATCCTAAAAATACCACAAAGACACATTTATACTAGACACACTAACTCTTTAGCACTGCTGTGCACATCCAGCAACATCCAAGCTATCCTGCAGTCTCAGGTCACAGTCAGAACAGCACATGAGCTGTATTTCAACTTACATTTCAATTATTCTTTTTTTTTTCTTTATTCATTTATTTTTATTTTTATTTTTTGATGATTTAGCTATTACCAGTTGGCCAAATATATGGGTAGGGGGATTAGGTTTAACAGATTAAGGGGATGAAATTTAAATGCAGTTTGCCCCAGTTTTTCAGGGCAGTTGAGAATCATAATGCTTCAGACGCAATGAGTCACATTTACCTAATGACTACACATGTTCTAGTACACAACTGAATAACTCATAAACTTGAATGTAACATATAATATATCCATCAAATCAATAGACAAATGAGATCTGTAAATGCAAAACTGTTGAATGAAATAAATGGAATTGTATAATGAATCATGCAATAAAATCATGAAAAGATAAATCATGAAAAAAATCATGAAAATAAAAAAGGGGGGGTCCCAGTTGTCAGTTCTTGAATCAGGACCCAAACGAATTAGCACTTAGGAAAAGGTAGCTTACAAAACTGGGGTTTCAAGATACATTTGATTGAGGTGGTGAGCCCAACTGTATGCCTTTTGGTTAAATGAACATAACTAGAGAAACATAATTAAGGGTAAATAGGATGTTAAGGACCACTGGTGTACCTTTCATGGACATTATTATTATTATTAGTAGTAGTAGTAGTAGTAGTAGTAGTAGTAGTATTTTGTCAGTGCTTTTGCCAATATCATATTATGTGAAACTGAACAACTTGGCAAATCTCACTGTGACAGTTTGAATTCTAATGGAATGGTCACTACAACATCTCTGGGAAGATAATTTAATCATCCAGTGGTGAGGATTGTCAACAACTGTAATATTGTGTAGGAACAAGCAACTTTAGCTAGCACAGAACACAGAAGCGAACAAGTCCCTAGCCCCACGACCACATTATTTGGAGGCATATTCATTATTTAGATGCATAACACTGGATTTCTTAAGTTTTTTATCAGCTAAAGTTAACGCTAACGAGTTCTTATAAAGCCGTACTTGATAAGATGTAGTCTAAGGTTATGTTAGCTACGACTGTTTTGTTTACGACAGTTCTAGCATGCTAGGTGACAAACGGTGTTGCTGGGGAATCGATGGGGATTCTAATCAGATCAGCCATAAACATATAGGGTTAGCCACAATGTGTCATTTTCTATGGAAGCTGATTAGTACATTGCCACCCCAGTAAGGTCACTGGGTCTAACCTGGCCACCCCACTGTAAAAGCTCTGGCTACGCCCAATATTTAAACATTTCTATTATTTGCCTTTTGGAGAACAAACATGGAAATTTCAATTGTGTAATATATAAATGAGAACCTAATTTTTTGTGCACTTCTTTTTAATCACATGTATTTTTAGGTTACTTTTAACACTTTTAAACGAGTTTAATTAGTTTCTGCTGTGTCTTGTTACCGCGGTGCATTCTGGGAGTTGTCCAATGATTCAAGATGGCGGCGAGCAGGAGACTGCACAAGGTAGAATCTCTTTATTTCCCTGTTTTTTTGTTTTTATATCGCTTTTGTAGTCGACGGCCGAATGAGGATTTTTTTTAAAAAATCGATTATTACTGGAAGTGAATGAGTAATCAGTTCATCCACATTCGTTTGTGGTTAAGTTTCGTTTAAAGTTAGACGGTAGCTAGGTCCGAAACAGCCTACTACTATACTACATAGTGTGTAAAGAATAGTACGCAAGCAGCGGCGGTGTAACGTTTTGACATACTATTTAGTACGGTAGTATGCGGTTTAGGCTGTAGCCGGTGAGTCTCGGTTAGCTTTATTACAGAAGCCGGGTTTTGTGGGTGAAAATAGACAGCACAGCCTCATTGTTAACTAAATAAGTGTCTTTTTTTGTTAGATTTTATCAAGAAATGGTGTGAAAGCTTAATAATAAGGGCGTTCAATAATTTGGTCAAATAAAAGTTATGTCTCGGGTATGGCGTGCTAATTGGCCGAGAGCTATTTTGTGGAAAGGAAGAAACAAAAACGGGTCATTATGACTTGCTTAAGCTAACCGTAACATTTAGCGCTCTAAAATGGTGTCTGTTGGTCGTTTTATTAACATAAAGATGTTGGATGTGACGACTAGCAGTCAGAATAAACAGAAGTAACGTTAGACTAGCTGTGGCTATTAACCTAAAACGCCAGTGTAGATTGCTAGCTAGATAACTGACTGTGTTGGTTGTTAAGGTAATAGAATGAGTGCCTTTACTGACAGACTGCCCTTTTTTTTTTTTTTTTCCTCTCCCCTCTTCTAGTTAGACATTTGTATATTCATAGCCTTTAGCAAGCTAGTTAGTAAGGCCCTGAAGAAACGAAACTGTAAGTAGATTTTATTTCAAGAGCATCCAAGAGCACAGATCAGTTTCTCTACGTCAGCTAGTCAGATGCCTGAAAGCTGTCTAGCCTGTGTGTTTACTATACATCTCAGTAATGAGTGGCATATTTTACTTAAGCCTTTCCTTATAGATTAGATGACTATCAAAGCATTCATATGTGCCATCATGCTTTCAGTGATTAACACACTGACACATAGTGAGCAATGCCCTAAAGTGCACTTGTAAAGAGGACGCTTCCTCATCTGATAAACATGGTGACTGCTCAATTACATCTTTGTTAACAGACAGGGAAATTTCTAATCATAAGATTTCCCATGTGGGAGCGTAACTACTTACGAGCAGCTCATTCAATACTGAAAAGTGCTTTGATGTATTTATGGGTTTACTGATAGTATGTATGACTTGCGTATGTGCTAGTGGATCAAATTGAGATGCGTCATCAATGTGTCATTAAATTCAGTTTGTTTCTTGGAAACAGGTTGATCCTAGGTTTGTTTAAATTGTTAAAAAAAAAAAAATTTAAAACCCTCGAGCCTCAGATTCCTGTTCTTGGCTGACAGGGTTGGAACCCGATGTAGTCTTCTGCTGTTGTAGCACAACCACCTCATAGTTCAGCATATTGTGTGTTTCGAGATGCTTTTCTGCTCACCTCGGTTGTAAAGAGTGATTATTTGTGTATTTACCATAGCCTTCCTGTCACCTTGAACCGGTCTGGCCATTCTCCTCTGACCTCTCTCATCAGTGAGGCATTTCCGCCTGCAAATGCGACACTGCAGAGACTGTTGTGTGTGAAAATCCCAGGAGATCAGCTGTTTCTGAAATACTCAACCCAACCCGTCTGGCACCAACAATTATGCCACGGTCAAAGTCACTGGGATCACTCATTTTCCCCATTTTAATGTTCGATGTGAACGTTAACAGAAGCTCTTGACCTGTATCTGAATGATTTCATGCATTGCGCTGCTGACAAATGATTTGCTGATTGAATTGCATAAATGTAGGTGTACAGGTGTTCCTATTAAAGTTGGCAATGAGTGTGTGTAATTTTAAAAATGTAAATAATACAAACTCTCAGATTGTTGATTTCTTAAACAAGAACATATTGGAAATACATTGTGTGCCTTCCAGTACTATAATGAAGCCTGCTTGAAACCTCGATCCTGCATCCTTCAGTTTATAACCTGGAAGACCAGTAATTTTAGGCACATATTAATTTTTAAGTATACTCAGAGAAATCAAGTGGACATGATCGGTTCCCATGAACATTTAAATGAGTCTCTTTGAAGTGAGCAAGGAAATCTCTTTTTCCAAATACATTTGCCATTCTTTTTTTCCTTTGTTTTTTGGCCTCGTTTTCTTTTCTTGTGCCCGTTCCTTTTGTCATCAAAGAGAGCTAAGACGTGAGAAAAGGAAGTAAGGAAAGGAAACATGAAAGTGCAGCTGAAAAAATGGGAAGCACCCATTGCCCCAGATAGCACAATGTTCAGAGATTGACTCATTAAGGGCAAGCTTGAATGTTGAAAATTTAAGAGCACGTCATATTGAAACACCTGTGTTTATACGTTTTGACAGGAGCTTGAAGAAATTCGCAAATCTGGAATGAAAAACTTCCGGAACATTCAAGTCGATGAATCAAATATACTGACATGGCAAGGCCTTATTGTTCCAGTAAGTCCCTTTTTCTTTTCTGCTTTAACAAAATGCATTGTTTCATTTTGTTTTTCATTTGAAAGGTCATTGTCTGCTGCTGTATGCATGCTTACAGACTCATAAAAGGTGGTTGTGTAATCTGACAGTATCTTTACGAAAGTTTCACTTTTAGTTTGTGTGTTTCTCTGATGGCATATGCAGAGTTTGTAATGGTGCGATATTTTTTTTTTTTTTTTTTTTTTTTTTTTTTTTTTTTTTTTTTTTTTTTTTTTTTTTTAAATCAAATTCACCCTTCTTTAGGACAACCCTCCATATGACAAAGGGGCATTCAGGATCGAGATCATTTTCCCTGCAGAATACCCTTTCAAACCCCCAAAAATCACGTTCAAGACGAAGATCTACCACCCCAACATTGACGAGAAAGGGCAGGTCTGTCTGCCTGTAATTAGCGCAGAGAACTGGAAACCAGCCACCAAAACCGACCAAGGTAAGTGAAGCTACACAACACTGAACATCACATGAACATTGTGCTGTTTTTGCAAGCCAGTCATGTATTTTATTGTATTAAAGTGTAAAAAAAATATTGGTATTTCTTGTTAAAAAATATTTACCAAGAAACTTTTTGTCCATTTCCCCTATATACTGACAAATAAGTCATTTGAATGCTGCAATTTTTTTCTGTTTTTCTAACAAAACAGAAGAAATGCATTAATTGGATTTAAGAACAATACCATCTCACATTTAAGGTATAATAAAGCAGGAGCAGACAGCACTTCTGCTTCCTGTTAATTTTGCATTGTGCTTCGATCAGCTAGATGAAACTCGTATATAAGTAAAAATGTTCCTAAGTTTATTCACTGAGTTTTTCGGGCTCCGTGTCCGAATGCGCACGTCTGGTTATGTGTTTGAAATACAGAGTGTCATTTGCATTGTGTGTGAGATCTTGAATCTCAACTGCAATCAAACTTAAACTATAGTACCTACCTGGGATAAAACTAATCCAGCACAAACAGGGCTTTACAAGTGAAGCAGAATACAATTAAAGCTGTAATATTGAGGCCCGTGAACTTTGAACCTTCCCTTCTGTAGTGTAGAATTTAACTGCCGGGTGAACGGTAACAGGATATAAAGCCTGTTTTTTTTTTTTTTTTTTACAAAGTGAGATTACAGCATGCAAAAATGAAGAGCCAGCTTAATAGCTTTATAACTGTACTTTCTCAGGAGTTAATCTTTAACCCACTTTTAGCTAGTTGCATAATTTGTTTTTTCAACCCTGAGTGATTAGTGATGAGTTGCTGTATTTTGTAATTTCTGAAAAATAATAATCCCAGAGAAAGTTATCTTCTGTATTTGGCAAAACATAGAGCTCTGTCAGTGATACTAGTCTTGCTTGAACTGACTTCATGAACCTCGTACTAATAATGTAGCAGACACACTCATGCGTGTCGTTCTTGTTAATGAGTGTCATGAATGTCTTGTAATCAGGGCTGGGCAATAAGACAAAATATTGTATCGAGGTTCTCTAAGGCATTTCTACGATACATGATGTGCATCTCAATAGATAGGTTCATGAACAATTTTCCAACAATACAATAGTGTTGCATTAAAAAAGAAAAACTTGTTAAATTATCCTTTATTTAATGTCTACAGAATTTTTTAAATAATATTTAATACTGAATGAAGGACAGAAAAATAAATCTTATATATTATATAAACTATTGTACTTAATCTTTTAAATTTAACATCCCATCAATATCACTATATTCATGATTATTATTTTTATTATTCATGATATTCATTATATCTGAGAAAAGAATATTATACTGTCAAATCCCTTACAAATTTACATTCTAGTTTTTCCTCTAATAAGATATAATAATTTAGAAATGTTATAAATTCCTAAATAAATAAGGTGCTTAGGAATTTTAAATAATTGATGCCTTTTCATGTGGTATGCCTAAATTTGTGTTTTTGCTTTTTGTTTGTTTTGGGGTTCCCCCCCCCCCAGTTATTCAGTCGCTCATCGCACTTGTGAACGACCCACAGCCAGAACATCCCCTGAGGGCTGACTTAGCAGAAGAATACTCAAAGGACCGTAAAAAATTCTTTAAGAACGCAGAAGAGTTTACAAAGAAACACGGTGAAAAGCGGCCAGTGGACTAATGACACCTGACAAGTGTGTAGCCCCACTCCTTCAAAACATGAATCCTCCTCTACACGCTCCTCTTTCCTCTCTTTCCTCACTTTCTTCCTTCTCTTTCTCACTACACGTATCTTTCTAGTCGAGCTGGAGGACCGCACCGCCGCTGCAGCCTCCGTCATAAAGCGGGACTCCGTGTGGATCCATCACCAGTGTCTCTCCCTGGTGTTAGCTTGAAGCCTTTAGGAAAATTCTGGATTTGGTCTTTTTTTTTTTTTTTTTTTTTTTTTTTTTTTTTTTTTTTTTTTTTTTTTTTTTTTTATGATTTTTGTTAAGGAAAAGTGGTCAAGCAATTGTAACGTGGTATCTCAGTACTGAGTGCTGTGTGATGCTGTTCTAAGTGAAATGATCTTCGCATCAATATGCACTTCTTTAATATCTTTAATCTGGAGTAAAGTTTAACAGTTTATTCAAAAATAATTCTAAAGAAAGGTGTTAAATGTAATTTATCTTGTGTAATATTTTGTTGTATCCAATTCATACATTTATGTTCTATGATTTCCAAAAAAAAAAAAAAAACCCCAAAATGTTTGTGATGTTTAAACCAATGAACGAGGTGACGGAGGTTACACAGCTTGATCCTGGAGGAGTGTGTTGGTAATTTTTCATCTGATCTTTTTATTTTCACTTATTGAGTTGCACTGTGTTCTGTGGGACGGCGTCCTATCTGCTCCTAACACACCATAGATTTGCAGATGCACTGATTAATCAACAACAATGAAATCTAGACATTGATATTGTTATCATATACTTTTTCCACATGTGAAGAAAGGAAGGAATACAATTCTTGTGAATCAAAGTTTTATGGTGATGTCTAATTTTAAAACCACCCTTTATTTTAAATATTTCACAGAGAGATCTTGTGTTTTGTTCATTATTTGGGTTTAGGGTATATATATTAAAAAAAAAAAAAAAAAAGGAAAGGGTGCCTCCAGACTGAGAGCGTTTATTTTTGTTTATTCAGAATAAAGGTTAGTCGGCACCTCTTTAGAATCGTATTGACATTATCAGCCTGTTGGGATTCATCTCTCCTTTCATATTTCTTGCCAAGATACTGTATATTACACTCAGTAGTGAAGTAGATGTTGATGATGAGATGTGCTTTGGCACTTTTTTATTCGTAAAGGCCTATGAGGAAAAATATTGGAAATTGGTGATGTGTATGGAAATATAGTCTCTTGTCCCTTTAAGTCACTTTACCCACTTCATACAGTAAGTAATATCAGATATTAAGATATCCATACATTCATTCTTTTACAGCCACTATATATTTTGTGTGTGGAAATAGAATAAACTGGCACAGTCATGGGAATGACGTTATATACTCAAGTAGCGGCTGACTCTGATTGGTCACTCTGAGTGTGCTGACTCTCTGATTGGTCAATGGTTTCCTAATAAATCCAGCTAACTAACAAGACTGACTGTGTGGGATTCTCCAGTGCAAAAAAAAAAAAAAAATCAACCTGAAATATTGAAACCTCAGATATGCTATCAGTTCATACACCTTATAATAGAAGAAATAATTCAGACATTGATATACACATAGAAAAGACTATTGGCAATAAACAGCATCAGTATTTTTTTTTTAAGTATGATTAAGTGCATCATGTGCTTTCCATGGAATCCCATTAGATGGCAGCATTGACACAAATATTGGGATCGCAAACCAAACTGCAGATTAAGGTCTGATCCACGCTAACAAGATGAAGCTGCATCTTCATCTGAAGATCATCTGTTGGAGTTCTATGTGGGGTTTTTAAGGGTTCCCCCAGAGGGACAAATCAGGAACCATTTATTGTCTAACATGGAGGATTAGAAATTACAGAGATTATAAATATCTGGAAAATGAAAAAATAAATTAAATGGGTTGAATATTAACTCCTTGGAAAGTAAGGCTTTAAAGCTATTAAGCTGAGATAGAATATTTAAGTAGGTCATTTCTCAGCTGACAGGTTTCCTCAAGAGTTCTTTGGATATTTAGGTTCCTGGCTTCCTAAAAGGGTTATACTTGGAACCTGAAAGGGAAACCATGTGGTAGGGTGTGATTGTTTAGACCCTCAATAAAGTCAGAACAGAAACAACTTCTCAACTATATATATACACCATGTGTATGCGTGTATATAACATTTATTATATTATAACTAAAAGAAAATGCCAAATATGCCAAGAAGCAGAGCACAAAAACTGGATGCATGTAGGTGGCGGATCAGAGACCCACTACACAACAATAAATTATAAATCACCTACAGAAAGAATGGAAAAAATGCAAAAGAAACAAAAGACAAAAGTAGTAGAGAAAATAGAAGTCTTAAAGACGTGTTTGAAAGGAAACAGGCTATTGTTTAAATTTATAGGTCACAGCTGAATAGTGCACAGTGGCACTGTGGGTAGTATTGTTTGATCATGAGCTCAGGTTACTGTCTGAGGTTTTGTTCTCTCTGTGTCCTTGTGGGTTTCCTCTGGGTTATCCAGTTATTTCCCACCTAGATCGAAAACTAAATAGCCCTAGGTGTGAATGTGTGTGTGTGCATGGGGCCTTGTGGTAGACTGGCGTCCCATCCAGAGTTTATTCCTGCCACACGCCCAAAGTTCCAGGGATAGGCTGATGAATTCTGAGAGTGAGTGATAGTCAACGTTTATGCCAGTGCAGGTCTGCTGTGTGTAATGAAATCGACTAGCTAATGCACAGTCAAGAGCAAGAGTCAGCGCTGATACTATTACAGTCTGTGTAGTAATCACTCTGAGAAGCCTATAGCGCCACACTGTTTATCCTCATCTATCTTTTACAGGTCATTAGCTCCATTAGTTGCACAAACACATGGAGATTTTCTTAATGGTTTCCAATATTAATCTCTTGATTCATATTACTTCAATGTCTTTTTCTAAATCTAGATAAAAAGGAGGAAAAAAAGACTTCAAAATGTTGATATGGAATAAAATGCTTATAGTTTTAATTCACTTAATGCCATAAAAATATCATACATTTTTTTACAATAGATGTAAGAAAAATATACATTATATATAATTTTAAAAGATAATATACATTATATATATATAATTTTAAAAGATATAATCACTGTCTCATGCTCAGTCAGACACTAAAAACTTCATATGCAACACTATTGCAAATTTCACAGTTCAGACATTTTTGAAACATCTGCTTTTGGTTAAAACAATGTAAAATATGTTCCAGTTATCTCTAAGATTTGAGAAAGCAGCCCACATTTTGAAGTGTTTTGCACTTGTTCTTCAAATAAGACAAACACCTAAAACACTATAATAACGGTTATTGGAAGCATGTCCCCGGGCCTCAACACAGTGTCACAGTGTAACGTGTATGGTTTGATGATCCAGTTTAAAAGCTGCTAAGAACTCGATCGTTCCAGTGATCTGAAAAACAATCTCACAGCTGCTTGATGCCTGACTGGGTAATTAATTTATCCCATGAGGACTGGAAGAAAAACTTATTAGTGAAGTCAGGTGTTGTCTGTTAGAAATCCCATTGAGACGTGCAGCACCTGAGGACCTGGTTAAGTGGCCCTTAATGTTTAAAAGTCATTAAAAGCACAGAGCAGGATTCCCTGCTGCTGATAGTAACTAAGCAGCACCGGGTCTCTGAGTGTGTTAAGCTCATGCAGGCGATCAGACGACTGAGAGAAGTCATCTGGTCCTTCACCACACCCGCCCTGCAGAGGAAAACTCGGGTATCCAGGGTGTACCATCAGCTCTGCTGTGATTGGCTGATACGATTCAGATGCACAAAGGCCATCAGCCTGGGCGGCTATAGATGTTCGTGCCTCCAGAGCAAAGTTCAGGACTCTTTTGAGGTTGGAAAAGGACATGTTCTGCCCCATCGTGCTGAGGCCCAAGTATACATCTGGCCATCTGTAGAAACACAAAAATCATGATTAAGAGACTGAGAGAGGTGACAGACTACACTAAAAATTACACAGATCCAGCTACATAAAATTCTTTGTTTATAAACATCTGGATATGTGACTAACATTACTGAATAACAAGTTACATTTTAATGCTTAACCATTAAGGATTAGTTTATTAGTTTATATTAGTCTATAAACAACTTTCAGTTAAAGTGGTTATGTTTTGTTTCATAGTGGCAGTTCAAGTTACCACTTTTGACTAGTGGCACACACTCTGAACAGATGAGACACGTCTGACATGGGAAGAATAATCACATACTTCTGTCTATTTGTCTTTAAACATTCAGTTTTTTTTTTATTGACTTTTCTTTAAAGAAGCCATGCTGTCAGTTCACTAATCAGACCATAAAGGGTAAAATAAAATGAAAAATCTGTGAAAACTCACCCTTTTTAAACTAACATCTCTAGCCCTGTAGCTAGTCTCTGGTCTGATGAGCTGCCTTCAGCTAAATTTACATAAATGCATATGGAAACGGAGGATCTGCTATAAAAGTGGGCCGTGATAGTTCATGTTTTTCGAAAACTGGAGTCGCTGAAGTATGGCCGGACCACGGTCTGCAAATAGACACAACCCCCTTGTCTACAGGACTGTAGTGTTTTAGACCTTTCTGAACAGAGCATGAAGATTGTAGTTTTAAAATATGGGTTAATTTAAATCACATGGCATGAACTATTTAGATTTCACTAATAATTGAGTTTCAGGCAAACAGGTTTGTTCTTTTCTCACTATAGCCAGGGAAACATATGAAGCCTTGTCTGTGGTCACACATACGCTACTACAGATGCACTAGAACAACATTAGGTTGAAAATCACAGGAGTACTTCTTTAATTCTCCTGTAGTATTTATGTAATATGGGTTCTGCATTGTTATGCTGTGTAGATTTAAGTGTTTTCTCACATTGTTGCTATTCTGGAGGATATTAAATAAGTCATTTAAATGACTTAATTTCTAAATATGTATGTTTTTAAGCTATTTGAAGGCAAAACCAACTTCTATTAACTGGCTCCTTTAGCAAAGCATATGGCAGCTGAAATGCAGTTTTTACTGCCTGGGTGTGTTTTTACTGCCTCTGCCTTCGGAGACAGCATGATTCACACTGAAGTCCAATGTTTGAAAGATACATTTGCATGAACAGAATTGTTCACATACTCACTTGTGTACCTTATGTATGTCTGGAGGATTTAAAAATATATATCCCCTAGAGGGCAGGCCTGTAAACATCCCTTGCTGGAAACTTTGCATGATGACCCGAAATCAAATTAAAAATGCATGCTATACTGCTATTTTGTGGTCAGTGCAGTTGCATCTTAAATGTTTACACCAGCCTACTGTGAATCTTTCCACCCCTACAGTTCACACTCCATTCACACATTATTCATGTAATTGTAGCTTCCCATAATTACACACAGCACTCATGCATAGTGCTAGAACACTGTTCTACCTAATTACAAGTACTGTACATTTCCAGCTTTTTGATCCTTGATTAAAGCTCATGCCTTCTTTTTGGCCTCACACACCTGATACCATGGCGATGGAAGACTTCCACAGACTGGAGTGCATCTTTCTCAACCTGCAGGTAGAATTCTCTGAGGATTGGAGGTAGGAAATGACAGGAGTGCAAACCAGGTTCCACTGGGACACGTGTGTAAGGGATGCCAAAATCAGATAGAACCCGCGCAAACACTTCTCGCACCTCTGCAAACACACACACACACACACCACACCCGCTGAGTTACATCCCAAACTGCATGCGACAGATGTTAGTCAGACGAACCATGAGCCGCTGTTACCTGGCAGCACATGCACATGTTGATGGCCATCCATGTGATTGGGCAGGTGACCAGTGAGCTCGCAAAAATGCTTCACCTGGGCCCTAAGCTCCACCTCCACCTGTCAATCAGAGAAAAGCAAGCTTTCATGGAATTGAAAATATAATGCAATGTTATAAATTTTTATCAGCAGTTATAATGGTGGCCTAGACAACAGATTTGGACTTCAGAAAATCTGTAATGTCATGTGAGCTTTGATATTATAAGTAAATATGTATAATTAACCCAGAAATATGTTTGCTTTGTCCACTGTTCAAAGCTTGAGATGGAAATAGCCATTAAAGAAGGCCCCAGGCAATGGCAATGAAACAATATTGATTTAACTTCAAGTTAAGTCAGCAACATTTATTTAAGGTCAACACCTATGTAAATCCTGCTTCAGATCATTTGCTTTTGGCGTAACGCTCAGTAGCAACTCAATTTGAGCTGAACAGGAAACAAAGGCAATTTTGCCTATGTGCTCTATGTCAAAGATCTTTCGTTTGCTATTCAGATGGAGAACATTGTTTACCAAGTGCATCGTATTCGACCTTTCTACTGTACAGTGTTCAAAGTTACACAGCCTGGATTAATGTCATTTTATACCACAGCGCTGATGAATTCTTGAATCTGTCAGCACATGTTGGTAAATTTTCTATAACAGCAGCAATGACAACAGTTCTGGCTGTATATTTTTTTGTTTCTATAGTAACAACTTACACAAGTTGAGCAATATGTAAAAATATGTATGCAATATGTTAAAAAAGCTGAAGTAAGTATATCCACTGTCTAAATGATAAGTCTTAACATCTCACCAATCACCCCCTGTAAAAATCAATAACACACACAACTTGCTATAACCTTTACTCTATAATCTGTTTGTAAGACAGTAACTGATAATGGTAGCGAGATTTATGCCTGTCTGTGAATATACATACATCCATCATGCTCATTTTTCCACTCCGCAGAACTTCACGGAAACCCATCTTCCCATGAAAGAAGCCATCTTTATTAAGGAGTGTGGACCTTCTCAGCTCCTGGCACACTGGAGCACCTTCAGACAGGTTCGCATGGAGCCCAATAGGAATGCAATGTCTAAAGGGGGAGAATAAAGGAAAAACAGGACACACCACGTTAAAAAAAATATTTCAGTGTTTTTCAACCTGCCATAGCTGTGGCTTATGTGTGATTACCACAGCGAATTTCCCTGCACTGTGAAAAGACCACAAAACTCACTTTTAATGAGTAGGTACTTATTAGTGAGGGCAACATCCTAAGAATTGAATTATTTAAAAACAAGCTTGTGATGATATCACTGGTGACAATACTGGTGACTTTGACACCCTCGCAGCAGTACGTTTCTGAGCAGACCAATCACTGATCAACATCAGAATCAAAATCACTTTCTTTGCCAAATGTACACGTACACAGAAATTTAACATGGCAGATCAGCGCAAAAAATATAAAAAATAATATAAATATACATAATGTTTTTATATATTTAATATTGTTCCCAACGACAAACTACTTATCGTCATTGTTTCCCAATAACCACTAAATCACTGATCACCATTGTTCTCAACCACCAATCACTGATCACCATCTTTTGTCCCACCCACACACTTCTTTGTTTTTCTTTGTAAACTCTTTTCTTGGTATTTACAAGCAAACAATGTGAGTTATTTCCTGACTACTCACTAACACTGCTTCTTTTTGTTTGCATTCTTCACAGTATTTTATAAATAACCAAAGACAACTTCTTTCTACAAGAAATAATTTATAATAATTTAGAATGTTTTTTTTAATATTATTATTATTATTCTGATAAATCTATTCTTGAGTGTCTTGGGGGAGAAAAAAAAATCTGCCTTCTTCATGTAACATGTTTTGTTATGCAAATAATTGTTATGGTTTGATGAATATGCAAATAAGTAGGCTATATGATGTCACCTGGCGACTTTTTGACCGTGCTAGCTATTTTCCCCTGAAGAGCTGGCAACGTTGCCGACCCGTTTAAGACACTGACTCAAGCATACACTCTGTACAGTTTCCGTAACGGTTTTAAATGAATTGTTTGGTGATCTGTACCTCTTGGCTAGCTGGGCCGCATGTTCCGCAGAAGCTCCGTTCACCAGCACAGACGCGTTGGAGATGCCACCGGCCAGGAAAGCCTCGGCGACGCCCCGGTTCCTCCGCGCGCAGTACCCAAAATCATCCCCGGTCACCACCAGCTTGACTCTGGGCTGAGGCATGTTCAATACCTGGCTCTGACGGCACATACATCAAGTGCTGTTTCTCACCCATCAACTTATGACCATGTTCTAGGGTGACTAATTTCCTTTAAGCGGATACAAAGGTTAAATTAACTTCCTCAAACACCGGGTCATGACTATGACAAGCTGAACAGGAGCGGTAAATGTCGCCAGTTTAGCAACACAGTCCGGCTTAGCCTACATTTTCACGTGGCTCTCTGCCTGTGAGTCAGGATGAGGCGGAACCGCAGCATTCAACCCTGATGCGGATGCATTTATAGTAGCCTGTAACCTCCAACCTCCTGAATAATTCATTTCTATGCTGCTAGTGAAATGACAGTGTGTTCGGCTTTGGATTACACTAGGATATCATCTTCCAATGAACTATTCTTCCAGGAAATAGAGCACCCAATCCCTAATGGCAGTGAACAACTAATTAGCACGCCTGTTACATTGAACGCACCCCTGGATGCCTTACCCAGGCTTCATTCACCTACATTTCGTTACAAAGACACATTATTGCTTTGGATCTATTAACAGATGTTTATTCCAAGAACCATTCAAACCAGTTGAGCTCGATGCCAATCCAAAGACTCTTAATATACTCTACAGTTTTTATAAAATGAACAGATGAAATATTTACTTACCCATTTTTACCCATTACAAGGTCTGTGCCATTTATGCCGGTTCTCTCTGATAACTAGCTGCTGTGTCTCCTACTCCAACTGAATCAGCAGTCATAAAATATTTGGGTTTGATCCCAAATCTATCTCTATTCGCACCCTTATGTAGTGCATTACATAGCTAGTCTTTATTACGTCACGCCCTATGTAGTGCACTAATATAGAGAGTATAGAGGTATTTGGAAATTAGCCTTAGACTTAAATAAGCTGCTTCCTTTTCCGGGGGGTTTTGATTCCCTCTACTGGACATGTCTGGCAATGCTTAATGACTTTCTTTTTTCTTTTTTTTTCTTTTTTTAAATATCATTAATCATATCTATTTAAACTTTTTTCCATTCCTCCTATCATGTAGGCAATCTGCTGCTCAGTGGCGTTGCACTGAAATGTGTAAATTTAAAAAAATTATAAAATATAATCAAATTTGCAGCTACAGTTAAGATGTTACACTTAAAACTGATGGACCATATAGTCAATTCCAGCAAAATCCTCAGTGTCACATAAAACCCACACAGCTTTTTACATTTTTTCTCTCTTTTATTTATATGTCTTTATATTTGTTCATTATTTATACTTATTAATATTATAATGATAATATTTTAATATTATATACATTATATATCATATAATTTACAAAGCACACTGAACTGTCTTTCAATTATAGTCAATTCCAGCAAAATCCTCAGCATCACATAAAACCTACACAGCTTTTTAAATTTTTTCTGTCTTTTCTTTATGTCTTTATATTTGTTCATTATTTATACTTATTAATATTATAATGATAATATTTTAATATTATATAAATTATATATCATATAATTTATAAATCACACTGAACTGTCTTGTGTATGAAAAATATTATAATAATATATATGAACATATTATAATATATTTGTCTTGCCTTGTTTATAAAAGTCCGGACGCATTCAGATGAACCCTCAGCTCCACACGCTCAGCCCTGTAGTTTTTGCTGTCATGGAATTTTTGGGATTTTGCCTTCATGCTCAAATGTGTGAGCTATGAGCTATGAGGGCTTCTTTTTCCACAATCTTGCCTTATTTAGGGAGTGTAACACTCATTTCTTATGCTGTAAATCAAGTCTATTATTATCTCGCAGTGTTTTGCCAACAACAAAATAAATATTATAATAATGTCATATCAGAGACATGTCATGCGTTTATCCATTGATAGTTATATTTAATGTGGAACTTCCACAAGACATGTAACTGTAGTTCCTGTTATCACAAAATGTGGTGGTATATGCAATAAAAGAACATGGGCAAGAAATAATGCACATTTTCTCTGTTGCACAACAACTGATCAGCAATTAAATGTATTGAAATCCAATAAATGTGTCTTAGATGTACTATAATTGCTTTACTATAATCGCCTTTATATCGGAAGCATATAAAAGATACAGTGCCATTTTATTAGTTAATTGCCAGCACTCATCTGTGAGTATTAACTGATCTGATCCAAACGAGTGATAAGAAAGATCCACAATACTCAGTGATGGCACTGACCTAGGATAGGATGTGACCAAGACTTCAGATCATCAGAAAGCCCAAAAGGGGTCAACTTTGATAGAGATTTAAAAAAAAAAAAAGGAAAGGAAAACTGTAGAACCAAACGCCATGTTAAATCACAACACTCAGAGATGACAGCAACTTCCTTTTAGTACATACGGTATTCACACATTACTTTTTCCTTCACAGAGTTAATCACAACTGATACACTGAGTGAAATTAAGATCTTCAACATTATTTGAAAGCAGACTGTAGAATTAAAGGCCCACTCAGTCACTCAGCTACTATGCTATGTAGGCAATACCTAACACGGCTGATATAGCCAGTCTGGACAGTATTTGTGGGCACACTTAAGTAGACTACTCCCAAAAAACAGGTCCAGTTTGGTTCTGTCACACACTAACATACCTGAAGTTTAGTAAAGAAAAAAAAAAGAAAACTAATTCAGTTGCAGGTCCAGCAGAAAACAACTTTGTCTCAAGTGATTTGTGCTTCGTGAAGTCTTTCCATCCTGAAAAGCTTCACCAGTGTTCACTCTTTTTGTTGATACTGGTCCAGCTTAGTCTATTCACAGTCAAATAATAGTCAAGTAATAAGGAAGCTGGAAAATAACATACCAGCTGTCAAAGATGGTCTACGGGTTTGACCGGCTTAGCCTGTTCGGCAGCTGGTAGCCGGTCATACCAAGCTTCATTTTTCAGCAGCGTTCTGCATTTTTACTTTGTCTATGAAGCTCATTTATCAATATAGTTTTGCTTCACTTACTTAGCCAATTTAATAAGTACAGTTGCTACACCTCTCACGCAGTCTTATGCCCTCACTGTTGTGGCCTGGTAACTATTGGTTATTTGAGAAATGTAACGATAAACAATCATCTTGTACATTGGTCATAAATATGCTTAAGTGCATATCTAAATGCCCATTCAAGGCACCGTGATCTCATATTAATTCATATTTATACAGTATTTACTCACAGTAAGTAGGTTAACCTGCTAAACCTGCTATTTAAAGGAAAACCACACCCAAAATGACTTAATAATCAATATCTGATCTTCAATGGTGCAAAAGATTTATTTTATAATTCAAATCTGAGTTGATTTTTCTTTAAACTTCATCAATTTGGTTAACAGTGTCCTATAATACCCACAATGCTGTTCGACTACCTGCTGATAGTGGGGTCATCTCTACTTAAAGAGAGCGATGCAGCAGCACTTTAGTCCTTTACTCTTTCCAGCACTCTCACCTCGTCGTCTGTACATTATAAATACACAAATAGATCAGATTGCAAAGCTTCAACTTTCACGCTAATACCACCATCAAACTCATGATGCTCGTCATCTCGTTGATCGCTAACTAGCAGTGCCGAGTTTACTATTTCTGTGTTTGGTTTCTCATTAATATTACGGTGAAAGTGGATGGGATATGGTAAGTCAAGAAAAAAGAAGTTCTTGTGATTTTATTTTGAGATTGCTGAATGTTTTTCTCCTATTAAACACCATTGTAACTGAGCTAGCAATAAAGTCAGCACAGAAAACAACCACTAACTTGTTTAGTATGAGAATAACCAAAATACAGCAACAAGCAACAAATTACTAGGAGAATCACAAAGCACATCACAAATATTTCAGTATAAACATATTTAATCTGTAGGGTCTAGCTTTCCTTTAAGTTATGACAGACTTTCAGTAGTAAACTAGTAATCATGCAAATCTACGTAGCGTTTCGATTCAACGTAGCTACGGCTACGTGATGCGTCATTACGTCCTAGACCAATCGCTGATTACCGGGTGTTCACACTACTTCCTGGTTTTCGGACTTGTCACGCTGTGATTGGTCAGCAGCAGCTCCGGTGTTTTGAATGGAGCTTTTCGACCTCGCGGTGTGATGTAGGTATCCTACTACTACATCTGCGCAATGGATCCGTTGAAGGCTTTACGCGTCTATTTAGATTTCTTTTTCTTGTTTTTCATCTTCGCGAAATGTCAGGGTCGAGACTCAGACTCTGATTATGTTACATGTGGATCTTTAGTGAAACTGCTGAACACAAGGCACAACGTTAGACTCCATTCGCATGATGTGAAATACGGCTCAGGTAAACTGGCTATAGGAAATTCATTTCATATCCTACAGATACAGCTATACCAGAGATAAACACCTGGAACACGAATTATTATTATTAATAAAGGTTTACACTCATAACTTGTTACTTCTTGCTCATGTTATAACCCAGCCGGTTAGCTTATTAGCCATGATGCTAATACCACCAAACAATAATAATCCTGTATTATGCTAGTCTGTTTTCCTTCTGAATGGGGGTTTAATTCACAGTTAACTGATTACTAGTGCTAAAAAATAAAACACTGCAGGGTTCATACAACATACAGAGCAAGCTTAGGAAGGGTTTAGATAAATTGTCACCTTGCATATTGATCATTCTTGTTGCTTAGCAGCTCATTTCTCAGACTTCCGGTTTTGTTCCATTTTTCACTTCTTGGCCATTTTACTACCAAAACTAACCAACCTGCTATTTGGTGCATAAAAGATGTCCTGAGAAGGATGTCAGACTAAAATGTAACGTAACAATTCCTTATAAAGCATTTATGAGACCATGATCATTCATTCATCCATCCATCCATCTTAAGTAGGTGCTTTATCCTGGTCAGGGTTGCAGTGGATCTGGAGTCTGTCTCAGGAACACAAGGTGTGAGGTGAGAGTACATCCTGAATGGGATGCCAGGCATCATGTACACACACACACACAGTCACACATCATAGGGGTGAGTTTAGCATAGCTAATCCACCTCCTGGCCTGTGGAGGTGAGAGGAAGCTGAAGGAAAGAAGAACAGGAAGAACATGCAAAACTCTACACAGACAGTAACCCGAGCTCAGGATCTAACTCAAGACTATGGAGTTGTGAAGCAGCAGTGCTACCTGCTGTACCACTGTACCGTCCTGAGACTGCTATAACATCCTAATATGTATTATGGCTTATGCATATGACTTTTATTTTGTAATAAACCCCCCAGGTAGTGGGCAGCAGTCGGTAACAGGAGTGGATACAGCAGACGATGCAAACAGTTACTGGCGTATCCGTGGCAAACCAAATGAGATATGTCAGCGTGGAGCGCCCATTAAATGTGGTCAGGCTATCCGTTTTACTCATATGAAGACAGGACGCAACCTCCACAGCCACCATTTCAGCTCTCCTCTATCGAACAACCAGGTAACTTATTCATTTGGTTAAAATTTCACGACCTCTTGATATTTTCACCTATATCCACCCACTGTGTATCGTTTCTTTCCCCAAGGCATGCAAGACCTAAACCAGAGCTGTATGGTCTTAATTCCTCCTTGCTATTTATAGGTACTAGCAAATAATACCTACAAAAGCAAATGTCTTCAAACAGGAAATAAAGAAATAAATGTTTACACCCACTCAAAAGCTTGTTTATAATATCAAATGATGCGTAGACCAGTAATACGCTTCATGTTTCTATAAGTTGAGTGGTCTGTATACAGGGAACTCAGGTTTATTTATTATTTGTGATGAACTTCTACACACATGGACGCTAAATCTATTTACAATGTTGTTAAATCAAGTATTTTTGGCATCTTTTTTTGGATTTAGCTCAGGGCGACATTGCACATGCTTCAGCATGTTAATAAAAAAGGAACTGGTCAAAAAAACGAAACACCCACACACACACACACATGCACAGATGCACACATGCTCAGCTCACTGTTCCAGAGATGTTTCCCCCTTACTAGTAGGAGATAACCAGGAAAGAGCGAAGATATCATTAGAAAATATTTTAACCAAGAGTAGATTCGTGTATTAGATGTTCATCACGTGACATTGTTCGTGGTGTAAGTTACTTCTCCGCTCTCAGGGCATTCCCACAGACTGATACTGCGCTTCATTTCATTAAAGTGTTGTGCAGTGGGAGAAGACGGTCTTGTCCTTATATGAGGATAGCATTTTTTTTTTTTATGTAAAATTTTAGATTTCTACTTTCCTTTTAGGAGGATGTAGTCTTATGAAAAACTGCAGGGCTGCATTTCTCTGCACGTCGCCCTCATTTTGAACTCATTTGAAGGTCATGCAACTTTCCATATGTTAAATAATTGTGTCTCCCACGCTTTTTCACTTATCAAGACAACTTGATTCTATGAATATGCAAATTGAAAAATATCTTTTTATGCTCCACCCCCTTTCCCAGATAAACATGGTAAACCTGGTATGTTATATGTGCTGCATTTGCATATTGGGATATGATTGGCTCTTATATATTTCGATGCAATAATGTCTGTCACATGTTCAGTACTAACCTCAATGAGAAGTTCATTTTCTTTTTTGTTTTTTCTGCAGCAAAGACATGCCTGTGACAATTTTACCATTTGAACGCTCAGCACACTGGACACACACACACCACTAATTATCTGGAAAGGATTTAACCTTTTTAATTTTTCATAATGTCTAGGGAGACTAGTAGTATTTTTTTATTACCTGAAAAGTTTCTTATGAAGGATTGTGTAAGTCCAGGTCAGATTTCATTTTATTATTTATCGCAGATTCCAGTATTCCCACAAACTTTAGAGAAACAGGGGTCTACTGTGGGCCTTTGTCGAGAGGCATAATGTCTGTTAAGAAGAAACCTAAATAAGTATTTTCAGAATATCTAGCTTCTAGTCATCCAGGATGGATTATACAAATCCTGTCATTTTGGCATGTTCAAAATGCACTAGTAAAATAACCCACACATCTTTTTCCATCTTTATATTTGACTAAAAATATCTGTGGATCCTTTTCACTGACTTTCTATGAATGCTTCCTGACCTTCATTATGCTTTTTGGTTGCAAAAAAAAAAAAATGGTGTTTTTGAATGCAGGAGGTGAGTGCGTTTGGAGAGAACGGTGAAGGTGATGATTTAGATGTGTGGACAGTCCAGTGCAGCGGGACCTACTGGGAGCGCGAAGACGCCGTCCGGTTCAAACATCTCGGCACCAGCGCCTTCCTCAGCGTGACTGGAGAGCAGTACGGCCATCCGATCAGGGGTCAGCGTGAGGTCCACGGAATGCCCTCGCCCAATCCGAACAACTACTGGAAGGTGATGGAGGGGGTTTTTATTCTTCCCAGTACTGAACCCTTACATCATGATGAGCTCTGATGACTCAAAAAGCACTGTACTCTCAGCCAATAAAGACTGTACCACCATTTCCACTTAGTGTTTTAGTTTCATTTGTACATGTCCTGTCTGATCTGAGCTGAGTTTATTTTTTATTTCCAGTTTTTCTACCTTTCATGTCTGTTTTGTAATTAAAAATCACAATTCAGTAAAATGTATAGAATAAACATTATACTTTGAATCAATTTTCCTGTTGGTAAGGAATGACATTACTATTTTATTTCTTTGTATATATAGGAAAAAAATGACTACTAGCTGTGTGTTTGAGGTTTTACAGTGGTTATATTTTATTTATCAGTAGAACTGTCTGATTGGCTGCTTGAAGAGTGGAATTATATTATAAAAATAAATTCATTTTTACAAACTTGAAATCAGGTCTTGGCCATTATAAGAACATTAGAGGACTTACTTACATTTGGTCAATCTAATAGCTTTTGCTTCGTGCTTGTAGGTACAGCTGTATTTTATACCACTTCAAATAATAATATTAAAGTGACATCCATCACTATACATGGTATACAATTCTCCTGACAAATAAGAAACAACCTTCTAATATGGTATAAATAAAATGTAATAATTTGTTTAATATTAAATATGTTAAAGTGACACCCATGAGCAAACCCATGTTACCATTCTAAGGAGTAATGAGAAAATGATTTTAAAAAAAAAACAACAAAGTAAATTATAATATAAAGAATACATGTTATTATACTAATTTAATATTAAATATATAACTTATTAAAGTTGTATCCTTTGGTGTCCCTGTATTATCCCTGCCATTCTGTGGACTAATACAAAATGATATATGTGTAATCAATTATGATGATAAAACTTAACCTAAACTCAATCATTAGATGATCAAAATAAACTTGAATGTGCATACTGATATATTTGGATATAGATATTGTATCAAAGCCATATTCTTCTTCTTCTTCTTCTTCCACTATTTCTTATTCTTCTTATTCTTCTACAATTGCTGTTACATTTAAATTATAAATACATGTAGTCTTTTGGACCTACAATTTATTTGTGCAAATCTTTTAAAACTAATATTGTAATTAAATATAATAGGATTAAACTAAGCTGAGTTTCCCAAAAGCATCACTGAACAAAGATCATAGAGCATCACATTCAGCACTCTATCAGTTAAGATGACTTTAACTTTATGATGCTGTTGGGAAACTGAGTCCTGGTGATCATGACATCTAAATGACAGGTTATTAATATAGCTGGAAAACTGCAGACAGGTGACAAAGGGTGAAAAAACAATATAAAGCGTGTTAATATGCCATTAGAATAGCTTCATTAGATTCTACACGTCTCTGGAACAGTACTAGAGTAGAGATCAACACTGTTCTTCTAAAAGATATTTCCTCAACTAGTGTTGTGATGATGATGATGATGATGAGCGCTGTCTAACAGGTCGCTCCAGAATCTCTCCATAGGTGTTCATTTGTGTTGACATCTGGTGAGTGTGAGGATCACAGCATATGATTTACATCAATTTCATCCTCATCGAACCATTCAATGTGCCCTTGTGTCCTGTGGATGAGGGCGGGGCCATCCTGGAAGAGACCACGCCCATCACAGGATAAAGGTGATCAGAGAGATAGGAGCTTTGTATTGATTTGCAGTGATGCTTCAATTCAGGACCAGTGAACTCAAACCATCTCAATAATAATAATAATAAACAATTCAATTCAGGACCAGTGAACTCAAACCATCTCAATAATAATAATAATAATAATAATAATAATAATAATAATAATAGCAAAACAGCTCTGTAAACATGAATAAATCAATTTCAAGACAAATATAACCTATATGCAAAACCAATTATTTTATTTTTTTATGCAGTCTTGAAACAGTTGGAACAGAATATTTTGTATTTTGCACCTTATTTAATCCTATAAACGCTTAATAAAAAAATAAAGCGTAGTATAATAAACTATTAGTAGTGTAATAGTAGTGTAATAAATCAAACTATAAGGCGAGGCAACACACAAAAAAATGCAAATAACTTAACATTTAAAATCATGCCGTCGCAAATTCAAATGTTTAAAAGGTAAAAAAGATTTTGCCACATTTTCCCCCAATAAATATCATTCTCTAAATTTGAAGGATCTACCTTTTTTTCCCTGAATAACGACAGAAATCGGGTGCTTTCCAGCATCGTTAGAGACTGCTGTGTGGGCAGAAGCCGCTGATGTGAGGAGATCATTTGTACCAGTAGGTGGCGCACTAACATAAAAAGAAGTGATCAAAGTACAGCCGTTTCTGCAATAACGAAATCCTCCATGTTGTGATTCACTATGACCCTTGTCATTGAAAGCATTAAGTTTAATACCTTGTGTGTCGAAAAGAAAAATATGGCGTCTTATAGCCTATATATATTACCAAGTAATATAAAAACATGATTGAATTATGAGTTCTCTGTGAATTCGCTTCTATAGACTTCCTAAACAGAGCTTTTCATCATGGCGCCCGAAGAAACCTCAAAACACTGAGCTTTTATCAGACTTTTACTCCCAATCTACTTATTTAAGCGAATAAAACGAATATCACACTTAATGTTAAAACAGCTTAGCATGTCACCAGTATGCTAATGGCGTACTATTTCGCCATACTAGCCAACACTGGATCATAGTATGGAGTGTGGATATGAAAAAATAACAAGATGTTTGTTTACCAAATATTAACATGGACTAACTGATATTCATACATTCTGTCTGAATATATATCTCAAATATTAACATTTAGCAGGAATTCCCTTGTGTTGTCCTCCATGTTGCCTCTGTTCAGCTGGTGACTGACACCTTGCTAGCTTCACGTTTCTATTCCACATTACCTGAGGTTTAAACTATATGTATGAGCACGTTAGCATTATTTTTCTGCTTTTTTTGCTTATATTATTAAACTATAACTGGTGTAGGAGCTACATGTCCACATACTATGCAGTTTTATTGAAGTAATTAGGACAGACATCTTGCTAGTTCACTTACATGCCCACAGATAGCTTTTGCTAATCCATGAGTTAAAGCTAAACATTAGCTATCAACAGAAAGCAAAACTAGATAGAAAGGAAATAGTCTATCAAATGTGAATATAGTGAACTAAAATAATTCAGATGACACTAAATGTAGCCACTCTGCATTTATTTATTCCTGCCATTATTCGTTTGTTTCTTGAATTTTGGCCCACAGGTTAATAAGTAGGTATACAACAACATCCTAATAATGTTGTTCCTCTAGGTAGTCTTGTGTAGAAATTAAACTGGATACTTATTATTTCCTATGACATCTGTCACTTCACGCAAGTAAACAAAATCCTGGTTAACCTGGAAAGTTATTAAACTTCACAATAGGTAACGGTAACGGCATTCATGAAGACGTTCATATGTCAAACAGTAGGCTATAGATGTAATAAAAATCACAATTAATAAATTATTTCAGCTTTTATTTATATATCTGACTTTACAGCATAAAACACACAAAGAATAAGCACACACACATTCCTACATGCTTAATTATGGGTTAATTAGTGGTTGGGAGCTCTGTGTGCTGGCCAGCTACATCAGTAAAAACCACACACATTGCAGAGGAATAGATAGATAGGTATGTGTTTGTATGTGTGTGTTTTAGTCTAGTGGACTGATGCCCTTTCATTATTGCACTGCTAGCTGCATCTCCCACAGTAGTGCAACAGAGAAAGAGTGTCAGGCAACAGACGACTAACAGCCAGTGGATACAAGAGCTATTCCAGACATACTCACACGTGCACACACACACAATATATATATATATATATATATATATATATATATATATATATATATATATATATATATATATATATATATATATATAGTTCTTGACCTTCTTGTCAGAAGTATATACACAAAAGAAATTAAAATTTTGTTTCATTTAATGCTAACTGCTAACATAGGATCTGCTCAGCTTATTAATAAAGTCATACGTTACCTAATCCACATGACAGGAACTGTTATTTCTTATGTATTATTGTGTATCCATTCAAAGATGAGGTCAGAAATAAGTTTAAAACCACATAGATGGTATATGGTATATGACCCCCATATGTGCTTTATTTCATGCTTCTCTGAAAGATAAACTTCAATCCACAGTGTGTCTGGATTTGTCTAAATAAATACTTGTATAATCAAATCACTAGACTGTCCTGATTAAATGGTGGGAAAACATCAAATCAGTGTACCAACATGCCTCCAGGGTCATGTGTTTTCAAAACACACTTTCTGTAATGAGTTCAATGTGTTTGAAAGCGAAGCAAAAATGAACAGAACCTTGCATTTATTTTAATTGAATGTTTACTGTTTCAGCAATAATCTTTAGGGATCAATGAAGCATAATCATACTGTTATATACAAACAAACCCCAACAGACAATCTTTCTAAATTTATTTACAATGAATAAAGCCAGATCTAATTCCTGAATATTGATGTTTAATCTCAATAATTTGCACAAATGCAAAAATACATGTGATAGTCAAACAATAAATATTGTAGTTTTGTTTGGATTAAAAGCTAAGTAGTTGCAATTTTAATACTTTAAATAAAGGCAAAAAGCTAGCATTCATTTCTCAGATTTTCTTACTGTAATTAAATCATGATATAATTCAGCTAGCTTGCATTTAATATATTGTTATATTGTTTTTTCTCCACTTATTTAAGGAAACTCAGGACCACATTTCTGTAAACCCATATCATTCTTAAAGAAATGCAAAATAAATTGAAATGAACATTTCTTCATTTATGACTTGTAAGAATTTCTCAGCATAACATACATCAGTCATATCATATCAGATCATTACATCAGTTATACCATCACTGCATCGTCTTACATTTTTACCATACCACATAAAAACAGTTAAATGATGAACACTTGCTATTGTAGATATGCCTTAAAGTCAAGACCCTATAAGCAATATTGCACTACTACAGTTACAGTCGAAAAAGCAGAGGCAATATTGATAGGGTCTCGCCTGCAAGGTGGACTTCATATTGTAAATGCATTACAGCATTTTAAAGTAAATATGGCTCAGCTTTATAATTTCAAACGTGCAAGAGACAGAAAATATGACTTTTTATAAAAGAAATTACTAGTGGGCCTTAAACCTGTACTTGTGACCACACCCCCTTTCCTGCCACCTACCCTCAAACCTACTACAGCACAGACTCCATCCTGCCATATTTATTTTTACCACCACCATCACCACACATTACAATACATTTATATCAAGCCTGTTTTGTATGAAAGATACAGTAAACATGTGGGTATTCTACTTCACCTTTATTTCTACACTCCTGCATCATTGGACTGCATGTTTCACAAACTTTACAGAATCATACATTTCTCATCATTTGTAAGGATGATTTTTCTGATTCAGCCTGTATAACATTTAATCATCGTGTGTGTGTGTGTGTGTGTGTGTGTATATATATATATATATATATATATATATATATTAAAGCATGTGTCAAAATGAAATGCAGATGACAAACCATGGTGTTGGCCCCAGTCAGGAATTGCCTCAGCGGAGAACAAACAACAAATCTATAACAAAAAAATGAAATCCTACCAAACATACATAATCTCCTTTCCATTTATATGAAATGTACACCCTAAAAAAATCACTTTGCAAAAAAAACAAAAAAAACAATACAACATATATATATTTTTCTTATTGCCTATACAGAGATAAAGGCATGACAAAATTTTTGCTGAAACAGCCTTAAAATACAATGAGCCCAGATGACATCCACTCATTTCCTCATTTCAGTGTAGCTTAAAATGCTGCAAAGCATTTGAGATCAGCAAGAACTCAATCCAATACGCCTATGTGCCTAGATCCTGATTCACCTTCTTGACACAGCAACAACGCAGGCCAAATTACTAAAGCTCATATGCTTCACTCTCTCGTCGGTAAACTCTTAATTCCTCACATACCAGCTTTTGCCTGCGAGCAAATGACATGCTCCAACAGAATAGTTTTGGGTTTTTTCCCCCCTCTCTTGGGGGATTTCACGTTGAAGTGACATGCATGATCGTACATGTCCCATGCTAAGTATGGCTGACTTTTTTTTTTTTTTTTTCCTCAACGAGCCTTTCTTTCACAGTGAAGACATGTAGCTAATAAATGCGGGTGGAAATGGGAGACGAGAGCTGTACTCTTAAGTATAGATGACTACACTATATGGAAAATCAATAGTGCATAATGGTAATAATGACATTAATAATATTGTTAAGAATAACAGTAATGACAATAGAATCATGTGAATCTTTTCATGCGACACTAGTTTTCTTTTAAATAACACTAGTTGGGCCCTAATGTGTTACCAAATTAGAAAGCTTGCTCTGGTCTGTGGGCCAATTATTAAAACAAAAAAAAAAAAATTACAGTAGTCACAGGAAGAATGCTCATTTGCACTTACCACCAATGAAACCAATGCATTTGGCCTTGTATCAAAGTCGAGCCTGGATCATGAAGAGCAGGAAAAGGTGTCGCAAAGGCCCCGTGTTTCCTATGTGAGAGTGCTGCGCATGCGCGTTGAGCCACGCGGGAACATTTTTTTCCATGAATTTCCTTAATTCTAGGCGTTTTCGGCTTCATGTGACGTCAGGTAAAATGGTCAGAAAATCCGCCCTATATCACCACCATTGTTACCAAGAAAGTAACCGCAGTGCTGATTAATAAACACACAGTTTAAAGCTTATATGGTGCATAAAGATTAAAAAAAAAAAAAAAACTCAATGGCTAGGGAGAGATCAGAGTGCGACTGTAGCCTATACAGCCATTTAGAGAAAAACACAAGGAGCCTAATTGATCATGTCATCATGGGTGATATTC
>CM040477.1:14808986-14818986 GCA_022758105.1 Pangasianodon gigas
GGAGGAGGAGGAGGAGGAGGGGGGGTTGGAGTGGGGGGGAGGGGGGGGGGTCTGCTGTTGCCAGGATACATAAAAGAGAACCAATAGAGAACCAAATGTACTCTATAGGATAAGAATATAATCACAGCCATACTGTTCAAAATGTTGTTTTCTCGTTAGCAGTGAAATAGTGAAACGCATGCTCAACCATCTATCAGGGTTGTTTATTGGAAATGTTCAGATAACATGCTGTGTGAAGACGAAATTCAAAGTTGAAATAACAAATCGTATTTTTGCCTCGCTGACGATATGGCTAAGCATGCACTTGATAGCTAAAAGAAGCCAACGTGCACATCCCTTATGCATGATGTTATGTGGGAAGTATGAAGTCTGTAATTTAAACCATCGTCGAGTACTTTAATTCTGACCAAAAAAATGTTAAAATTGTAGCCTACCACCTCTAACTCTGTAGTCTGCAAGACTCTTTAAGCATGCAACATTCCGTTTCTCACTCAGTCTGTTAAGTGATGAGATGAAAGTAAAAGTTCAACTTGCCTAACCTTGCAGACACCGACCAAGGAGTAAAAATGTCACTCTGGGTGGGATGTCCCTCCTTCCCTCCCTCTTTCCCTTCCTCTCCTCACTGAACGAGACCTGCCCCCCTCCCGCATTCCTTACAAATAGTCCCATCCCCCCACCGACCTGCCTCAAATAGGAAATTCATCCCTCCTCCTCCTCCTCCTCTGTTCCACAGTCTCACCATATACCCCTGCAAAATGTATAGCTTTTGTTTAAGTCCTGTGTGTCCATAGATTTAGCCAGAAGCACAGAGTAATAGCAATCTATTATTCATGCAAAGCAATTAGATATATTAGTCCATATTCCTGACATCTAATTACTTTCTAGCTGTATGTTTAGAGGAAAAAAAAAAGCACAAGCAAAAACACGCGTACTTGGGTTATAATAGGCCTAAATGGCTTAATCTGTAATTTTGATATTTATCAGCCACGGCTGTTAGGAAGCGTGGTATGAAATCCTGTCATAACGTCTCACTTTATCGCGTGACACTTCTGTCTGAGCTTTATTTTGTGGATTATTTCAAAATAAATAGCCAATGTACTTAACCCCAAACACCCCCAGTTTGTGCATGCTGCTTCTTCTTTTTTTTATTCTTTTTATTTACTCTTTACTCTATCAGCGCGTGATTAAAAAATCCCACTGGGATGAAATAAAATAATGATTCTCCAAAGTGCTTCATATTCTGTTCCGGCTGCGAGAAGGTAATAAAAATATGGCTTGGGTTTAATTAGAAAATATAATATTGCATGTGGTACGATAGGACTGCTTTTAAAACTGAATTAGGAAGCCTTTCGGGCATTAAAATATTTAAGATGAAGGACAAATAGCCTAAAATTGACGAGGTATTTAATAGACCTAATACGCCTTAGCTAAGAAAGTGAGTTTAGTAATATTTGAATGTTGTTTAATCTAATTTCTAAGTTGAAGTGGTGCAAACGAAGACGACCTCTGAAGCTCTGTTGTACAGAATGTTCTTTCTCTGGGGGCGTGGTATCGAGGCCTTTTTTAACCACGAGGGGAAAGAGCATTGCTACTATATGGATGGCCTATAGCACGCGCGCACACACACACACACACACACACACATATGGTCAGGGCCATGGGACTTTATACCCTAACTCCAGACCTCCACAAAGTGCTTGTGGTGTCAGTGTGGGCGGTATGGCTAAAAAAGATAAAGTCTCCAAGTTGTGTGGTATGACAGAGATACACGAATACACAATGTGCATGACAATTATAAATTAGGTTCTCATTAAGGTTTATCAAAAGGACAAAATGCACCAGGCGCAAAAAAACACACATACGCATACCTAAAAAAAACAAAACAAAAAAAAAAACACCACTGATACCAAAGTAAACTATTTAACAAGGAGAAATCAAATAGGCAAAATTGTAAACAATTCCCCATATACAGTGAGCTTCTGCTTAACGGTTGTGTTCAGTTAAGATCAAAATCAGCCATGCTTTTTTTCCCCCTCGTTGCTTTGTTTTTAAACTAAAAATGCAGCACCAGCAAAAAATTATTTTTAATGTGCTGGTCTCAGTTTCTTTAATAAACGTGACCAATAATTGCGTCCAGATCCTATTTATATCCCGGAATTTGTAGCCTGGGCCAATGGGACGCAGCTTTGCCAAGTAATAGAACACAAAGGTTAATATGTGAATTTTATGATGACATTACGACATCATAGGTTATACAGAAAACAACTGATAGCCTAATTAATAAGCTCTTTATCACAGGTCAGTCCACCAGACGTCTAATAACTATATCAACAATAGAAAAAAAAAAGGGTATCGTGACGCAGGCAAATTTATCGTGGTAATAATCAGAAAAATCATATCGTGACGTAGGCTAATTTAGCTAGGCATTTATCAGAGAAATGGATTGTGACGTAGGCTAGTTTATCGTGGTAACGATCAGAAAAAATCATATCGTGACATGGGCTAAATTATAGTGCCAATTTTTAGAAAAATGGATTGTGACGTAGGCTAATTTATCGTGATAACGATCAGAAAATCGTATGGTGACGTGGCCTAAATTATCGTGGCAATTTTTAGAAAAAATGGATTGTGACGTAGGCTAATTTATCGTGATAATGATCAGAAAATCGTATCGTGACGTCGGCTATAATTTATCGTGCCAATTATCAGAAAAAGGGATTGTGACGTAGGCTAATTTATCGTGGTAATGATCAGAAAATCGTATCGTGACGTGGGCTAATTTATGGTGGTAATGATGTCGCCCACCACTAGTGTGAGGGACACGTGAATGGACTTTTCACGCTCTCCAGACCCGCAGTGTGCGTTTATACTAATACGTATTTAGGACACATGGACTTTAGGTTGGCTCCAGACTGCCTCTGTATATCTGTAGTACACTTAGCACGGTCTGGGTCATATTTATTACACTGGAGTTATACTATGAAGGTCTGGAGTCAGTGTAAAGACTACTGTTATGGCCCTCTCGTGTTACAGAAAAAAAAAATCCCCTTAAGGGTCTGACTGAGCGTGTCCATATTAAACAGCACATGGCCTACTCCTGCCTTGGTGCTCAAGCAAATTCTTAGGACCGTGTAACGCCATACGAGTTGGCGAAAGCCGAATGCAATGACAATACTATTGCACTGCTTGATTAGATGGTTCAGTAGTGCAACATCGTCAAAGCAAAAGACTTTAGCACTTTCTAATGAGTAGTTCAGGCTACAACCAGAGTGCTCCAGACTGCACCTTTACGTTATTTCTATCCTAAACTAGCTTACTGTAGATATTTCAGACTATAAAGTGAAAACTGATGATCAAAATAAACGTAACTTGTATGTTACTGACTTAACTCACTTACATTAATGCAAGTAATTTACACTGAGGTTATAACTGCATTTTATATACATTATTGTGTACACAAGAACGTGCATTAATATTAAATCATTGGTGCCACCAGAAAACAAATTCTATGTACAAATTATTATATATGCACCTTTAAAACAAGGAGGATTGTGATAAAAGATTAAGATCATGATTGTTTTAGAGGCAATAAACATAAAAAAAAAATAGGCGAGCAAATGTTACAAATGATGCCTACTTTATTTTATTTTAATAAAGACTGTCACTAAAGAAAACAATATAAAGAGAATGAGACTGTGTATCCAAATCTATTCTATCCAAATCGATTTCTAAGAATAAGAGTAATTTCTAAAAAGGAGTTTGGACACGTTTAACTGGAATAGTAAGGCTGGAGTGTTTCTTGTCATCCAATGCCCTTTTAATATTGCACTGCTTATCTGATTCACAGTAGTACAACAGAAAAAGGGCCCTGGTTAACAATATGAGAGGAGCAAAGTAGAAAGTGACAATCTCAGCTTACTGCTGTTAGTTACTATTTAATCGGTCACATATCCTATTTGCTGTATATTAAATAGAGAAGGCGAATTCAGGATTTCATCGTAGAATCAGGGAAAAGAGAAAAACACAAACAACGAGAGACTATTTTAAATGTGTAAATAAACCACTAAGAAGAGTGCAAATGCAGACTTTAAATCATAGGGTAGGATAATTTCGAATTTTCCTAATGATCCAAAAACATCAAGAAATAAAAAGTAAAACTGGCTGAAATATTAATAAATCTCCCAAATAGCTTGTAAGAATTTCTGAAGTCATACTAAATAGCAAAGAACTTTATGAAGTATTGAAATTAGCTTTGCATTGCCACATAAATAACAGTGCTCTCCAGAAGAAGAAGAAGAAGAAAGAAAAAAAAACATGATCAATGGCTTTTGTGAAATGAGTGTGAAAATAAACATTTCACCAGCACAGCGATTGGAGAAAAAAAAAAAAAAAAGAAAAAAAAGCATTAACTCGATGCCTTCGAGTAGGAAACGAAGAGAGAGGGGGAAAATGGGGCAAAGAGCACATTCCGCGATACAATACCTGAATCCTTCATTTAATATGTACTATTCTTATCCCTTTTGCCAAAGTGGCAATTTGAAACCCCCCTCCTGTCCTCCACTCCTCTCCTCCTGTTCGGGGGGTGAAGTGAGGGGGCGGGAGCTGCTGAACCGAGCCTGGCATTTTCACTCTCCACTACTGTGAGATTCTGACCACTTGCAAAGCCAGTGCATGACATTAATATGTCCCAAACCTGTTACTCTGTTTGCCTTTTAATTTAATGAAATTAATCTCATATTAAGATTGATGCATCTACTCTAAATTATATAGGCTAACGCTTAAGAAACACACACACTCTTTCTGACTCACTCTCTCTCTCACTCACACACACACCCCACACACACACACACACACACACCATAGTAATAATAATAGTACTATTATACATTTATGACTGTTGTTTTTTCCCAGCAGTGTGTATAATAATTAGGTCAATAATTGCTACTGTATTTTGAAATAAATAAACATTTAAATTAACTCGTAAAAACTTCATTTTCTTAGACAAATAATCGATGAACGGAATTTACTGTTCCAAGTGTAATATTCAAATAAATCAGACGTAATCATGTGGGACTTGGGAGTGTGAAGTCCCATTAAAAGAAACAAAACAGTTTCTTCTAAAATCCAGCCACCGTCTGGTGTTAATCTAAACTCCAACAGGCAGGCCTCACATAGGGCCCGAAAAAACGTTAAGTCAATTAAGTGTTTCTATAAGTAATAAGTTTATTATTATTATTATTATTATTATTATTATTATTATTTAATGTACTAATAATATCGGCATGCTGATTGCAGGTTAACCCATGGCCTAGTTTAATGGACTAATTGGACCAACATTTCAGGTAGCTCCAGAAGTCTAATTTCTAATGTATCCACGGTGATCCAAGTGATGAAAGCTCGACCTCATGGTAGATAAAATCTTCTTGTAAGAAGGAAACCAAGCAGAAAGCAGCAAATCCAGTGTAATGCAACGCAATGCCCTCCATGCTGTCTACAACTAGTGTGCTCTTCAACATCTCCAACTACAGCCATGTTTAGGGGCTTCAAACTAGACTAGACTAGACCAGCCACCGCTGTTTGCAGTTCACCCACCCAAAGCGACACGATATTGTCGATTTTGCCTTCAGCTCCCGCCATTTCCGAGAAATCACCCGGATGATGCTACTCACAAACAGAAAGAGGGACCCCCCTCCCGAATTTCATGAATGGTACCTGGCCAAAAGGTGGGACAATCCTTGAAAGCAGAAGAAGAAACGACAAAAAGAGAGAAAAGTTGGACCAAATGATTGCAAGGCAAAAAAAAAAGGGGGGGCCATCAATAATCTCCAACCAGCTCCTTCGCATTCATCCAGTTTAACCAACGCCATCTTGTCATCCTTGCGCATTCGTTCTTCGCATTGTCTTGGTAATGTAAATTGTAATTTATCCGTGGCCAGCCTGTCGGCCTCTCAGCTCCAAGACTCCATCTTTGACTAGTTGACATTCAGCTCTTGCTGAAGCGAATTCCTTAATTTGCATGCGCGTTTCCGATTGGTCCGTTTCTGCGCTAGTCTTTGCCGCTCGATGAGCCATTGGTCGAATTCTGAGGCATTTAACTGTCCTATCACTGCCGTGATTGGTCGCTTTCCGCGAAACGTCATCATATAGTTTTAGTTTAACAATGAACGCTCACATTCCATTCTCCATTCACAAATTTCTCATTATATCTACCGCGCAACATGAGAAGTTGGTGATTTAATTTTAGGATACAGTCACGCAAGCAGCTGTAAATAAATACCTGTAAATAAACCTGACTAAGAAAGTATGTTTAATGTTTAAAGAAAAAGTTTAACAGTTTAAAACTGAATTTGATTTGGCATGCATCTAAATGCAACAGTAAATCGGCATTTAATACAAGGACTATGTAAAATACAGACCTAGCCTTTATATAGGCTATCAAGTTATTCTCAATTAAAAAAAAAAAAAAATTATCTTGCTATTGAGAAATTTGCAACACCAAAAAAAAAAAAAAAAAAAAAAAAAAAAAAAAAAAAAAAAAAAAAAAAAAAAAAAAAAAAAAAAAAAAAAAAAAAAAAAAAAAAAATTCACTTCTAACCCACATAGGCTATACTCTTAGAAAAGAGGTTCTTTATTGGGTTCTGAGGTTGTTATCTTCTTTAAAAAGATCCTAATTTGGACCTGTTTAAGGGTTCTTGATTTGATCTTTTTTTCTAAGGGTGTTGGCTACAGTTGCTGTCAGTACTTTGCCTCGTGGCACTATGAGAATAAAGACATATTTAAACCAAGTGAGTCTGTAGATCATTTGAAAGGATCCAGGAGAAGAAATGGAGGAAAGCAAAGTGGAAGGCAGTGTCAGGGTTGCCAGACTGGATATGTAGATTGGGTTTCCACCCATAGTCATAATTTAAAACCTGATCGCTGTAGGCCTGTTCCACGATCCAGGACAACTTTAAGTACTACCAGCCCAACGCCATTTTCTCAGCTCAGTGATTAAAAATAGACAGGACAGGAAACTGGCCAATCTGGCAAACTTGTCAGTCTTGGTGGCTGGGATAGATATGCTGCATGGTTTGAGGAAAGGAGGGAAGCAGGGGGGTCCGGAGGCTCTTTGGTTGACGCCTGGAGGAGGGCAGCGGCCTGTAAAATCCGGCATTCCTGACCAATGGAGCCGAAATAATGGCATTGTCCGGCGGAAAAGGGCCCGCCTCTCGCCGCCTCGCTCTCCCCCGTTTACTGCGGCCTAATCGGTACCGAGCGTTTGATCTAAAGCAGAGCGTGAATTCAGTAAGTGCTGCGGACACATGGAGAGGGACAACTCTCAATCCGAAATGCTCTCACTCTCTCTCTCTCATGCACACTCTCATTCTGTTCTCTGGCTTTCTAAAGAGCACACACACACACACTCACACACACATGAACGCATTTTTGCCCAACAAATAGCTATTGATATCCTCTCAGTGTACTGCAGAATATGTGAAGAATGTGTGTGTCTGTGTGTATGTGTGGGAGGGGCTGCAGAGTGTAAATCACAAGCAGAGGTATGCATGTATGTATGAATTTATGCATGTATGCGAGGAGAGGTTGTTGAAAAATAGCCATATAAAATTTTAACATTAACGACTCCACTTAAAAGGTCGTGCTTTATTATTTTTTACACATTGACCATGTATCGTTCAATAAAATCAAACATTTCATGTTTATACATGACTGAAAATCAAACTCGCCACGCATGTAACACTGTAATCTCTGGCTCTTGGCGCACGGGTTAATATGTAAGTTATTGTGCAACATGGAGCTCGTGGTTTGGAAATTCACGTGTCGTCTTTTGCATGCACGCGTGATACGAGTGAGACAAGCTGCATGCTTACATTTTCTATAAGTGGACCGTATGCACACGTGTGGCAAATTAAAGGAAAGAGCGGAGGCTCTGTTATGCTGTAGGAGGCATTTTACTGGAGTCCGTTTGTCCCCTTTACAGTGAAGTGTCACAGCAAGTCAGTACAAAGTTGTTGTTTTTTTTTTTATACACATTTTCTGACGGCTCTTCGTGGCCCAACACCACCTACCTTGGTTTTACATTTGTCACCCGACTGTACTTATTCATTTATACACAAAGTACACAGAGAAAAAGGCTCCTAAACTGGACCTGTCCATGTCACTAGGGGAGTATGTGTATTATATATCTTTCCTGGAAATGTGTATATAGTATGCCTTTAAAAAAAGATTTATGGTTTTATGGTACATAATTGGAGAGCAAAACTTTAAAACTTTACAGGACACTATATGCACACACACACACATATATATAGTAGTGTATATATATATATATATATATATATATATATATATATATATATATATATATATATATATATATATATATATATGCAGTAGTTGTACACTTAATGGTACCACTCCAGCGACAAGCAATTTAATTTAGTTCCCGAGAGTGTATTATCTTACAGATAATATTATTGCAACCTATTATATATTGATTCAGCAAAAAATTGTCCTTTAATCAATCACTGCATTTACAAGATCCAAAAAATGTACATCTTTCAAACAGCAAGGGTTTAACACTTTTGTTTTTAATATGTTGCAAATTACAAAATGTTGCACGTGATGCCAATACATTATTTGATCTTACTTCACACACACACACAAACACACACACACGCACACACACACACATTGTGTGTACATTGTACTTTGTGTCTACATTGGACCATACATTCAATGGCCTACAACCACGACACAGTAGAGGAAGAGAATCCGCACTTATTTTCTCCTCCCAGTCCCCGCCCACTTCCACGCACGTGACCCGCGCGCTGCTGCCAGCCACGCCCCCACCCGGTAGCCCAACTCGTGTCTCAGCTTGAAAAACTTGTGCAGCTCTTCTTCATTCACACGACTCCAGCTGGACATGTTTTCCACCCGGTACACGGATCAGAATTTTCTCTGGCACTGAAACTGTGTGCTTTACGCGATTTGTGTCAAAAAAACATTTGGAGAAATTATTTGAAATCATAAACCATCTTCCATATCACAACTCATTGAAGAACAGGATTTGAAGAATAATTTAAGACAAACAGTTTCAGTCATTTTAACTAGCCTAATTTAATGTTTAGTTTAATCTAATTTGTTGTTTTTTTCGTATTAAATTACCTACGCAAATGTGTTTTTACTGGTGTTTGTCTAAAAATATGGTACAATAAAAATGAGCCTATGTTTGGGTTATTTTTTTATATAATAGTTACATTTTTTTGTACCAAATATTTTATTTAATGCATGGTCATATTCGTAAAATTCTTCCAAACTATTTACAAAAAAACAGTAATTATAATTAAAGATCAAAGATTATATAATTAGAAATTGTTAGAAAATTTTTAGAAACAGTTGTGTTTATGGAGTAATTATTTATTTAACACCAATACTTAAATGTTTATTAGATAGTAACATATTCATCATATCTTCAGTAAAGATCTCTAACGATATTCTTTTCTGCAGATTGTGTATTATGTATTATTCACATTATTTTTTCTAATAAAAGATTTTCTGTTTTGAAACAACACGTGTGTATTTTGGTAATAATCAAATCTTATATTTATGAGGATGGGATTAAATTGTTCCAGTTAATTTATTAGTGTATTAATGACTCACTAAATATTCATGGATTTAAGCATGCATGACCATCTACAAATCTAAATTACCTCAAGGAAAAACAAACTTAATGCATTACATATTACACTAATCATAATTCTTTTTACCTTTTTTTTTTTCTTAGTTTTGTTTAAGCAATGGTTCAGATGGCATGCTATAATTTTAATGCACCTTATTTTGAAGTTTTGGTGCATTTATTTTGCATGTACTCTTGTGTTTTCATCTGTGACAGTAACAGATTATTCGGCTAAAAAGGACAGAGTTAATCAAAGCACTCTAAAAAAAAGAAAGCCAGGGATCACGAATATGTTTTTTCATGTGCAAATTTGCTTCATGAGAT
>CM040477.1:14823986-14827320 GCA_022758105.1 Pangasianodon gigas
TATTTATAATATTTAACACTAAATTTTCTAAAATAGAATAGAAAAGAAAAGTTATAATGTATAACAGAGAATTGCACTACAATATTATGTTTTACAAATGATTGTAAGTGTTCGTTTCTCTAAGCCCTGCTGCATTGTCCTTATGCACCTTTTCAGAGAATTAAAACATTTAATTACATATCAGTTCACACTAGGTAGAATATTTAATTTCAAAACTAAAATGCCTTTAAGCTTTTCTTCATGATAGTGTGTTGTCAAGCTATGTAACACCAGCATCCTTGGAATTTGAGAAAAAGAAAAACACTTTCAAGACATTTGGAAACACCTTATTCATGACTAATGAATAATTCTCATATTTTTCTGTCCTCCATGGAAGCTGTTATATTTTTTTGAGAGCGTCAGGTGTAAGAACTAGTATGTGTTAATCAGTTTACTGGTGTTAAATTTATTATATCATGCCCAAGAGTAGCAATCTGAAGTAAATGGATCAAAATGGTTTCTTCTGTAATCTTCAAACATCAGCTCCCTCAGGCAGCGAGGATGAGGATGACGAAGAGCCTCTCTGACAGCAAAATGGAAGAAATGATGGCAGAGGCCTAAGTGATTGATTACTTCTGTTATTGATCATCTGTGTGATTGATTGGGTTTCACTGGGGGAGGGGAGCTGTGTGCTCTGTGTGTGGCGTGTGGATGTTGTGGCTGAGCAGGTTGGACTCGGTCATCTGAATATTCTTTAGCTTATATTTGGCATATTTGAATATTTTGACAGAGAGTATTTTGAAATGCCAAGCACATGGAAGACATTCTCTTACTGTGAGTGTGTTGTTTTCTCAACCATCTCTTGTGTGTTTATATACCTGCCTCTCTAGTGTGTGTGTTAATACCCAGGTTCAACTTCAGACGAATTCCAGGCCTTTGAGGTCTCAGTGTACATACCTCATGCTTCAAAGGTCAAAGGCCAATAGCCTCCAGCAAAAGGCACAGCCATGACAAGAGGACCCTGTTCAAATAACTCTGAAATTCCAGGTTCCCATGCAGGTCGGAAAGATGGAGAGGAGGAAAGGGATAAAGAGGAGAGGCAGTGAGAGGAGAGGTGTGTCTGGTGAGGTGAGAGGCTTAGAGATGGAGGCTGGATTTTTACTTTTGTCTTTCTAATAAAAAAAAACATGTCAGGAAGATGAAGAACATCAATCCTGTCCAAAAAAAAATGAGAAATAAACAGAGAGAAAGAGAGAAACTTAGAGGTTGGGAGAAAGAGAGAGAGAGAGAGAGAGAGAGAGAGAGAGATGGTCCCTTAATGTATTATTGCAAATCAGTGCAAAGAAAAGGAGCAGGAAGTAAAGAAAATCTACTGTTAAATGAAATATCAGTGCCTTCTTGAAGTATCTTCACACTTTAGAATAATTTTTATTCAAAATTCTTAGACTTTCAGTATTTTAGGCTTGTCTTTTGATTCTTTTGCTGCTGAGATGATGAAGACGTAAGCATCAGGGGGAGAGAATGAAACAGTAAAGATTCCTTTATCAGAAATATCTTCATCACTTTCTCTCAAAGACAGAGATAGAGAAGTACAAATATAAGTCAATTTTGAAACACACTGTTAGTGTGAAAAAAGGTGTAACCTAGAATTCACAAACCTTGTCTCTCTGGATGAACCCTTAAAGGTTCTGTGTAGAACACTATGAAAGAGGGCTTCAGGTTGAATGAGTGTTTATATTCATATTCTGTATTTCATTTGAAATACACTGTATATGTTTTCAAATGTTAAAATAATATACCCATGCATTTCTGTGCAAAGGTCCTAGGCATCCTCATGGTTTTTTAACATTAATTTTTTTAATATACATTTTTTATTTGATGCCTTCTACTTTATTGGATTCAAAAACATTTTTTTGTGTGACAGTAAAGAAACTAGCATTTTACATAATAGACTACTTTTCAGATAGAAAAACATCAGTTTGTCAGGGATTACCTCCAAAAACAGAAGCAAGCATGACAGTCAAAGTCTCCAGAAGAACTGCAGCAGGTTCTCACTTTCCTTACGAAACTGCACAAAATGTACGTGAGATTCCTGATATATTTATAAAGGCAGAATGTTATCACACCATATGTTGACTTTGTTTAGTTTTTTGCTGTTTACTGCTCTTTATATCAGATATGTTTCATGTATAGAATTTTTAATTCCATTATTTTTGCTCAGCTTTGCGTGCTTTACATGTGTCTAAGACTTTTGTGCTCAGCTGTATATAAAGAGACAAAACGTACTCCTGACTGTTCATCCACTGATCTCGTCTTTCTCGTCTTGCTTTTTAAGTGCAAACAAATTGGAAATCAGTGTTGTATAATAAAACATTCAGAGACTATTATATTCAGTGTCCTATTCCTTTTCTATAATTGCCACTAAATTCTTATTCTCAAATATTATTCACTCAAAGCAATATTCTGCTGTTTTTCAACCTAATTTCTACTGACAACACACATTTGTAGTGTATGTATAAGAACAAGAATTTCAACGCTTTCCCCTGTTCTGAGAAAACCGGTTTACTCCAAACTTAATTATAGTGGAAGCCTAAGGGCAGTTGTTGAATTGCTGTGTTGAATATAACATCATTTGAAAACTACACTGCAATGGTATAATTTCACTGTGCTGTAAAGTATATGTGACAAATAAAGGCTTCTTCTGCTACACTCAGATGAGAGAACGTCTCACCGAAGCTGTTCTTGTGAAGTTTTATCTCTGAAAAGACAGATTATACAGATAAAAAACTTCATTTACCAACACCTTTGACTGAAGAATCCATGAACGTGTCCCATAATAATATGTGCTTTGCATTAGAATTGAGTAACAGGTGAGTAAACAGGCTTTTCCTGTGTCTTGTTTGTGGTAAAAACAGTCACTACAAATGTCAAACATAGATATATCTGGCTGGAGTAATTATATATATTGCATATATTTCATGATATTAAAAATTGAATTTTTTCTATGCATATGCATGGATGTTATTTCAATGTAGCTACACAAGTTTGTAACAATTTGCAAAACGTATGAAATTCATTCATTCATATTGAAATCGAAAGAAATCCCACATCATTCAAATTCTGATGAGATCTGGGCTGAGTTTCCCAAAAGTGTCACAAAGTTAATATAATCTTTAGTGGGAGAGAGAGAGTGTGTATTAGTGTGATGCTTGCTCTACCATTTAACTATGATTTATGTGCTGTGAAGGTTAATTATTATGAAAGTTTTTTTGTTCTGAGTGTCTTTGAAAAGTGCATAAAGTGTATAACCAAAGAGCCCTAAAAAGAGACTAGGCCCTTTTTTTTTTTTTTTTTT
>CM040477.1:14827420-14863501 GCA_022758105.1 Pangasianodon gigas
CTAAAAAGAGACTAGGCCCTTTTTTTTTTTTTTTTTTGAAGGGTGTAATCTTAAACATACAGATCATTATCTTTACAAGTAAAGAAGTTTAATGAACTATTTCAGATTTTTGTCATACTGTCATACTGGAATGCTGTTATAAGTGAAGGTGAAAACATATGTGCATGTTTGTGCATGGGTATGCATGTGCTGACTTTTGTATGTGTGTGTGTGTGTGTGTGTGTGTGCGCTCAAGTCTCTTCACAAGGAGCTGTAAGGTGCTCTGGCCTTCAGGCAGAGACAGAGGCTCCTTCACATTCTTCCACTCTTCTGTGAAATGCAGGGTCAAACGGAGTGCAGGATGTCACTAAAGAGAAAAAAAGAGAAAGATCAGAAAAACAGCCACCCAGTGAGAGGGATAGAGAGAGATAGAGAGAGGTGGGGGAAGTGAGGATGGAAGGCTAAAACTAGTCCATCTAGTTCCACTGTGTCAATATGGCTGTCTTTCAGTTACCTCAGTGTACCGGTAAGTCACATAAACTTAACATGTTAATACTCATGATCCACATGTGCAGTTTCAGAGCTTAACATGTTAAAATGCACCTTTACATCCTTTTCACATGATGGATTAAATGATCACGTGAAAAAATGTGATTTTCTGAAAGAGATTATAAAAAAGTTATTTATTTTAAGTTTAATAGTTTTCTTGCAAATCAAACAATCAGGAAGGGAGGAGATGAAAGAAAACAAGAGAGTAAGAGAAGAAGAGAGGGGAGAAAAGGAGTGGAGAGCGTGGAGAGTGGAGAGAGAAAATAGATAAGACAGAAAGAAAAAATGAAAACTAAGAACAAATGAAAGAATTAACCTAAACACCTAAAAAAATGTGCATGAATAACAAGCGTAAGAAAAATTCTCAGATTCATACAGATGAAGTTGTAAGTGCAAACACTATCACTACCTTTAACCCCGACCTTATCCTTCATCTGAGTCATGCAAAAAAAAGAAGAGAAGATAAGACAAGATAAAAATGAGAAGAGAAGAGAAGAAAAGAAGAGAAGAGAAGGGAAAGGAAGGAAGACAAAAATGAAAAGAGAAGACAAATAATTAGAAGAGACAAGAAAAGGAGAGAAGAGAAGAGAAGAGAAGAGAAGAGAGAGACGACAGAGAAGACAAGAGAAGATAAGTGGAGAAAAGAAGAAAAGAGAAGAGAAGACAAGGGGAGAAGAGAAGAGAAGAGAAGAGAAGACGACAAAAAGAGAAGAGAAGAGAAGGGAAAGGAAGGAAGACAAAAATGAAAAGAGAAGACAAATAATGAGAAGAGACAAGAAAAGGAGAGAAGAGAAGAGAAGAGAAGAGAAGAGAGAGATGACAGAGAAGACAAGAGAAGATAAGTGGAGAAAAGAAGAAAAGACAAGAAAAGACAAGGGGAGAAGAGAAGAGAAGATAAGAGAAGAGAAGAGAAGAGAAGAGAAGATGTTAGGAGAGCAGTGAAGACAAAAATGAAAAGAGAAGAGAAGAAATGAGGAGAAAAGAAGAGACTAAACGAGAAGAGAATATTAGAGGAGAGGTGAAGAGAATCAAGGCATGTGTGTGTATGAGAGAGAGAGAGAGAGCATTTTTTCTCAATTGCTGTTCTTTCTTATCTGTTCTTTAAAAAAAAAAAAAAAAAAAAAACGAAGATAGTTCCACACACAATCCCTCACTTTGCTTTAGCATCACCTCCATGCAGAAAGGCAGAATTGTATATGTGTTCATCCACATCTCTCTCCTCCTGCTTTTCCTCTCCATCTGTCCTTTTGCGAGGAACGGGATTTCGTCTGTGATTGCGCTTCTCTCATGCTGTGGTGTGTGATGTGTCGTGGATCAGTGTAGAATACTGATGAACTGTAGGCTATAGATCAGCTAGTTACACCAACCATGACTCATCACATTACCCTAAACAACCACCACTCTATCATTCTCTATCACACACACACACACACACACACACACACACACACGTGGATCAATACAGATGCAGCAATGGGAATTTAATTGATCAGTGAGTTAAAGCAGATAGGATACCACTGACGAGGCCACACACACACACACACACACACACACACACACACACACACACCATTCTTATGTTAACTGATCTGATAATCTGATAAATGCTTCCTAAAAATAACATGCCAGAATTCTTCTGTGTTATATGTTTACATTCACAGTTTATTCCATTTTCTCACACATCATTGTTTTGAAGGCACAAAAAAAACTTTACATCTTTTTTTACTTATTACATTTTGTCTTATTTTAACTGAATATTAAGTAAAACATCCTGTTCTTTAGTCCTTTATTCTTATATTAAAAATCTGTTTTATCTGCTTATTGCAGATATATTGCATATCTGTAGCTTATGGGAATTTTGACACATTATACAGTTTGTCAGTTTTTCTATTTTTTGAGGTTTCTGCTCTTTTCTCTCATTTCACAGGGAAAGGTTTAAAAAATGTTTGTCCATTGTGGTATACACATACATTAGAGACACAGTAAATAGAGACCAAGCTCAAAATACTGGAGTATTTGTCTAATAACAACTTCAGTTATAGGATGATACGAGTAACACTTCAGGTTGTTATTTTTGCAATCGGACAGGACAAGTGTAACATCAGCATTGCTATTACATTGCTATAGCTTTACTAGCAATGGTGTAAAGTATGAAAAAAAAAATGTACTTCAGTGAAAGTAGAGATAGCTTTAGTAAAATGCTAGTTAAATAAATATAGAAATCATTATATTTACATTTCAATATTTACATTTCTGCTTGAGTTAAAGTACAAAAGTAGCCTACCTGTTGTACTTAACTGGACTTAAGTGTCAAAAGTAAAAGCACTGAATTATTTAAGTCATATAATTTGGATGGTCAGTTTCTAGAGACCTGTTAGGAGCTTAGGAGTTTAGAAACATTCATTTCCTAAAATTGTATGGCGAATTTTTGAGACACAGAAACACGTATCTCTTAGATCAGGCCAAGAGCGTTGCGCTACCCAGGCCTCGTTTGATCTGCTGAACATTTTTCCACCTTCTGAACCTCTTTCTGCATTCCACTAAACCACGTAACTTGGAATTTCCAACTTCTGACTAGGAAAAACCAAAGAAAACACCTCCTCAACTCGAACACTTGGGATTGGTCTTCTCAACCTCGAGTTCAGCAAGTGACATCAAATCAACATGGCTGCTCACAGCATCAACAATCGACAAAGTAGCACTTCTTACTTTTATATGAGTTGTACTGTATATATTATGTAATATTTGCTTTAGATCAATCAACACACAGAAGTATTCCTTTGTTAAATCTGTAACACTGGCTATACAGCTCGATGCTTTATGGAGGAAGATACGCATCACTCATCACAGTTACCTGGTTAGCTTCTTGCTAACAAAACATCTAGAACATCTAGGTGTCCATGTGTTTTCAGGGTTCGTAGCTCAAATGCTCTGAGGTCAAAAATGACATCTGACTTCCCACTCCTCAGTTAAGTCTATTGGAGCTTCAGGCTCTATGGTATGGACGGCTTACAGCTAGCTTTAAGCTAGCTTTCTAAGCCAGTTAAAAGGTGCACTGCTCTGTGATTGGTCTGCTTCAATCTGAAAGTGTGTCATATTCAGATATTTTAGCCAATCCAGTTTTCTCCTACTTCAAAGTGATAAATAACAACTGACACCCTGCAGTAAGTAATGGAGAGAAAGCAGAATATTTTGCTTTGGAATAATTGAAAAATTGAAATTATTCTAATGAAGTATAGATGCTTTAAAAGTACTTAAGTACAGTAACGAGTTACATATACCTTGTTACTGTCCACCACTGTCTACTAGTAAAATCAAACTCACATGACTTCATGGACATGACGTCAAATTGCAAACAGAATGTGAAAGATTACGTAAATGACACGTTTTACTTGCTTTATTTTTAAAGCTCTAAATCCTAATTTGTTCCTTTTATAATAATTATAATTACAATTATATATAATTATAATATACTAATAATTATTATTATTATATTCATTTTTCGTAGCATGTTTCAGGCATTCTGGGACAGCTCATTAAGCTTTTCGACACATGTATATGATGATACATGATGAAGAGCTTTGATGAAATGTAATTAAAATGTAAATGTAAAATGTAAATGAATTTAAATTGTAAATAACTCTTATAATTTGTACAGGACACAACAGGACCAAATAAACCTCTCTTAATAGTAAAGGACTTTTTTTTTTTTTTTTTGCATTATGTTTGATCTTATGTATCTTATTGTTTTAATACACTACAGTGCAGTACATTGTGGCTGTTTTGTGGTTTGTATTTATTGAATGTCTAAAAAAGGGTCAGTTGAGTCTTAAAAAGTGTTAGCACAATGAATAACAAATAATCTCAATTAATTAATTAATAAATACACTGAGAGATAGATAGAAGAATGCTGAATGTTTAGTCAGTGAGTATGAAATCTTTTTTTTTTTTTTTTGTCTGTTTAGTATCATGGGGATTTCAGAAAGTCCCAGTATGCTGTCTGATAATAATGAATTGATGGCAATCATTGGAAATATCAAAATTGTAAAAAGATGATCTGGGTTGATCCAATTTCAGTTAACATCTCTACCTAAAGAAATCCCAGAAGCTTAGAAACAAAATTTGGTCATGTTTTGATTTGACTACAAACTAAGAATTTCATGCTTTATATATAATTTTATTCTTCTGTAAACTGTGTAAACTTTGATGCGATGATATATTTGAAGTATTTTTTATAAGAAAGTTGTATGTGATGAAATGAGGAAAACACCGAGCACCTTCATTAATCATAAAGTGTAATTAAAAAGGCTACAAACAGAAATCACTGAGGCTCTTAAAAATAAAAGTGTCTGAAAAGGTTATTTAGACTGATGCCATAGAAGAACCTTTTTTTTGTTTCCTAAATAAAGTTTTAATTGATGGAGCTTTAATCATTTCTTTGGGGGGCCACAGAGAGCAAAAATAAATGTTATCATTATGTGGTGCTTTGTGGTGGAAAAATTATTATTCAATTTAATGCCACAATAAAAAATGGTTGAATGAAAGGTTCTTTAGGGAATACAATTTTTCTATTATTATTATTTTATTATATTATTTATTTTTTACAAAGCCAGAAATTGCTCCTCTATGGCATTGCTTTAAAGACCCTTCACTGGCACTTCATCCCTAGTAAAAGGAGTTATTAGGGATGCAAATGGGACACACAGAGACTGAATTTGAAAAGGAAATTGCCAGAAATTTGGGACACACCCCAGCACTAGAGAACTCACTTGGGACTAAGAGATAATTGTTAACCTGTAAACTGAACTCTAAAATATAAAGGTGCCAGAAACATTATCTAGAGCAATAACGTAATAAAAGTTTTTTTATTAATTAATTAATTTATTTATTTATTCTTGTGCTACAATCATTTCCCACTACAAACACTGTTCATGATGACACTGGCAAAAGTGATAAGTGATTAATAAGCATCCAACAAAAGGTTTTTTAGTGAAGCAAAATAGCTCTTTTGGGGCGTTGCTCTAAATAATAGTTTTAATTTTAACAGTGTGGTTCATAAGAGAAGTTTTGTTTTCTCTTCTCTTCCCTTCTCTTCTCTTCTCTTCTTCTGGGTCCTAGAATAGTTGCATGTTAATTGACCACTATAATCTCAGATTAATATTCTGTCAGTTTTAGTTTTACTGCCAACAGGGTATTAGACTCCTAAAAAATTAAAAGCCAGTGTCACATCTGAAGGTTAGTAAGAACTTGCATTTCTGAGCTGCCTTTTTTTCCCCTCCTTTTCTTTTTTTTTTCTTCCTTATTTATTTTCAAACCGCCCATTGAGGCATCAGGTTTGGGGGCTCCGTTATTAATTTGTTGTGATTTGCTGCCACCTGGCGGTCATGCGGTGTAACTTCACTTTTATTCTCCAATTGGGACTCCAGCTGAGATACGATCCAAACAATCTAAGGTATTTAAAAAAAAGTTGCAGTGGTACAAGTCCTGAAAGAGTTGCAGACAAAAAGACCAGCAATAAGTAAAAATAAATATTTTCCCCAATTTAAGGTAGACTGTAGTTTTAGAAAATACACTTTAACAAAATGCACCAGACCTTAAAATGACCTACAATACATATGTTTTAACAATCATTTAAAAATATTTAATAATAATTAATACATGTGTGAAGTTGTGGCTTTGTTTTTGTAGCCAGATACCATTTCCAGGACCCTCCTTTTTATTGGAGCACAGATTGATTTTATTAATTTAATTCAGTATTTAAATATTAGCAAATATTTCCTATCAAATTTCATTAATGGACTCATTAGAATTTTTACTTGTGAGATTTTCACACACAGACTCCAAACCAAACCAAAATACAAATTTTCAAAGAAATCAAATACCAGCATTTTCCCTGTTTTATTGCAGTTTTATTGTTTTATAGCAGTTAAATCTTCCACTTAAAGGATTTAATAAGAAAACTTTAGATTGACAAAAACTGCTAGAGGTAGGCTAAACCCAGATCACACACACACACACACACACACACACACACACACACACACACATACACACACATCTATCCAAAGTCACCTGAAAGATTTTAAATCACTGTTTTAAAAAAAAAATCCTTAATATCCTACTTTTTCTAGTTTTAGACAAGACAAGAACACTTATTCAGTTGCTGATTTTAGGAAGGTTGAGTGAAAGTGAATTTGTCAATCAAATAGTAAGATTGTGGAGATTTAAATAAATAATCATCGATAGAGGGCGCTGTTTCACAACACTGCAAAAAAGCAGTTCAGAAAAACAAAGTCTTCCCAAGTCTTAGTGAGACTGGAATGGTTTTAAATGGGAACACATGACACACACACACACACACACACACACACACACACAAATCTGAGAGGAAAATATCTATAGAATGAGCTAATATCCATTACACCCTTGCAGAGTGACACTAAAACTATATGTGACATCTCTCTCTCTCTCTCTCTCTCTCTCTATCTATCTATCTATCTATCTATCTATCTTATTTGAACAGAAATCAAGAAGACGTAGAAATATAATCAAGTAGACAGAATGTTGTGGTTCAGAAGTCATTACTACCCTGGGTGATGAAGTGGGTAGCACTGCTGCCTCACACATTCCTTGGTTTGATGCTTACTGTCTGTGCAGATGTTTGCACATTCTCCCTGTGCCTGTGTGGGTTTCCTCAGGGTTCTCAGGTTTCCTCCTACTGTCCAAAATGTGTGTGTGTGTGTGTGTGTGTGTGTGCATGGTGCCCAGCGTTGGACGGGCGTCCCACCCAGGGTGAATTCTCCAGCCTTGTGTCCAGAGTTCCTGTGGAAGGCTCCGGATCCACTGTGACCCTGACTAGGATACAGAGTTTACTGAAGATGAGTGAATGAATGATACTGCTCTGTTCATATCAGCTTCGTAATACCAACAGAGCCAAGGTCAAGCTGCAGTATGGAAAACAACATGGAACAAAAGATCCATTCTTCAGTCTGATGGACATGAGTCATACTGATGGACATTCAACCTCAAGGTAACGTCAGAAGGACACCAGCTTCCAGTGCACCCCCTCAAGAGATTCGAAACCGTATAATGCAACTTATGAAGAAAGGAAGATCTGATTTCTCATAAAGTGTGCAAAGTGCACATATATAAATATATTATGCTTATAAATACTGTTATTTTCAACCACTTTTTCCAAACAGAAAAAGACATTATTGAGTTGAACTTTTATGTCCAATAAATAGGTTTCAAAATTATTGGCACCTCTAGAACTGAAATTGAGATTGATTGAAATTATACAGTTCAGTTCTTCTTTTTTTCCCCCCATAAAGCTAGATGATGCACAGCATCATGAGAGCTTTGTTTACAGAACAAAATATCTCTGTAGCCCTAAACTACACAAATGTGAATTTGTAGAAATTAAAAAGAAACTCTGAGTGTAAAATCATGCTTAGATTACACCAGATCAGCTGTAGATCCACCAGTGACCAAGTATAGAGTCTGAAAACTTCATAATTAATGTAACCAATGTAATTCAACACATGTAAATACATTCAGCTATGATTATCGAAGATTTTCATTCAAACTTTATTGTGCTTCAATGCAGAAATGTTTTATGCGTGAATTAAGAAAAAAAAAAAGTATCTGCATTACAATGACTTTGATTGCGTCAAGTAGTTTAAAGTACTTTTATTTTGTCGAATTGTGACCCGGAAGTAGAAAAGTGTGCTCTCCTACGGTTAAAAAAGTACTGTTCTATTTTTAATATAATTTAAACTAAAAAGGTTCAAGATATATTTTCTGTGGAGAAAACTGACGTTTATTTATTTAATTTCGAGGCAGAATTAATCGCAGTTGAATGTATTTGTGTGAGAAATTAAGCTCTTAGCTGTTAGCTAGTGCAGAAATGAAGACAGTGCTGATGGTGGCTGAAAAGCCTTCTTTGGCTCAGTCCATCGCCAAAATCCTCTCTAAAGGTGAGTGAGAACATTTAAAAAAAAAAACTGATCAATGACCTATTTTACTGATTATTTCATTGTTTACATTTCCAGTGCCCATGAAGGTAAGTATTGATAGTTATATACAGGACTGGCTGGTATGAATGTGCTATCAGGGCTAAGCCTTCCTTCTCTTTGAAAGAAAAAAAAAAAAAAGTTAAGTTCAACTTTTGACATCTATATCAGATTATTTGCTGTTAACAAGAGAATTAGTTATTTGTTTATTTATCTGGAAACAAGAACAACAGCTCTACAAATGGTCTTCAATAAAAATGCCCAGAATATCATGAAGTAGAGGCTGAGGCTGATTTCTTTCTAGCCCAGACTGTAGATTCATACAGATCAGTGTTGCTGACTCTTTTCAAGGGAAATTAGTTAATACGTGCTCAAAATATCTCCAGATCAAGTGATAGACTACTTTCATTGAATCGAGTGCACACCAAAACATGGTACATGAAGAAGGACTACACTGAGACTAGAATAGAGTTTTATCAGAATAGAAAATTATAGATTATAACTCATGTGGCCCAAAGTATGTGGACACCTGACCATCACGCTCTGTATGTGCTTGTGTACATCCCATTCAAAACTATAGGCATTAATATGGAGTTGGTCTAACCTTTGCTGCTGTAAGAGCCTCCATGCTTTTGGGATTTGTGTCCATTCAGCCACAAGAGCATTACTGAGGTTGGGTGAGAAGACCTCGGGTTCCAGCTGAGGTCAGGGCTCTGTGCAGGACACTCGAGTTCTTCCAGTGTCTTCATAGAGCTCGCTTTGTGTACAGGGACATTGTCATGCTGGAGCAAGTGAAGGAAAATTATACAGCATACAAAGACATTCTATACAAATTGTGTGTTTCCAACTTTGTGGCAACAGTTTGGGGAAGAACCACATATGGTTGTGATGGCCAGGTGTGCACAAACTTTTGGCCATATAGTCCATAATGAATGAAATGTTGATTCAACTCTTTCTTTGTAAAGATATGACAGAATGGACTTCACAGCTCATTTAGTGCACTACAGGCCCCATAGCAAGCCATTTGGGATTCAGCCTCCTAGTCGATTATATAAATGCACTAAACAGGGTATGAAAGAACAGCTTCTATACGCCATGTAGTGCACTATATACCCAATACGAGTTATATAGAATTCAGCCAAATAATTCATCTCTTTCATTTTATTTTATATGGAAATGCACTACACCAAGTGTGAATTAATAGCTTTTACACACTATGTAGTGCACTAAAGATCAGGATTATTTGGGATTCAACTTTCTAGTCTGCCATATATATGTGCGCAGCTTCTACACTACCGATAGTGCTATACTGCAGGTAGGTACTTGGAATGCAGACACTTTCTTGAGGCACAACGGAAAATGGTCACTCTATCGTCCAGAGATCGTGAATTCGATTGCCGATGATGCCACAGCCAAATGTGGCCGTGAGAGAAGACAGCAAAATTGGCCGTAATCTCTGGGTGGAAGGGATGGCATACTCCATCTCCCCTGTCAATCACACTAACACTAGCTAATTATGTGTGCATCTGTGAGCTCATTTATGCGGAAGGGGGTAGATAGCGCTTTCCTCCGAGTGTGTTACACTGCCTTGTGATGCAGCTTTCGAAATGATGAGGTGGTCTGGCTTGATGTTTCTCAGAGGAGGCGCATGTTAGCCTTCACCCTCCCTTATAGTTGTTGTAGAGCTGGATGGTGGGTGGGAATTAGTCAAGACCAAATTATAGAGAAAATGGGAAATGTATGAAATACTGGCTTTATAACATTGCACTTTATAACATGTGTCTTTGAGGAGGTGACTTCCTTCTTTCTCTCTTTTTTTTTTTTTTTTTTTTTTTTAAATGTACCAGTAATGCAACATTGATTTGTTTTAAGTCAGAAATAATAAAAATAAGAAATAATGCAGCTCAGTATCAAGTTTTTCTTATGTTTTTCATGAAATTCACACAAGTTAGTCTTCAGCATTTTTGGCCTAACATAAAAATGAAAAAATCAAACCCTTTTTGTGGTAACTCATCACTCTCACATGCATGTCAGACATGATTACATATAATGTAGAAGCTAGTAAAAAATTAGACCAATAATTCATTTGATTTTTAATGCTTTATTATCCATTAACTTTGACAAGCTTTCAGGATATCACTGACACTACATGAGTATTATTTATTTCTGATAAATAGGACGATTCTGTTGCTTGATACAGCTGAGTTTAACCAGTAAGTTGCTTTATAATAATTAAATAATAACCTAACAGGCGATGTTTAGTTTTGTCGTGCTGCTGCACATATACAGGCAATATTAACAGACTCGAACTCCATGGAGTGGTGCAGGCATCCCGGGTTTCTCCTGAGCACTGGTATTTTGATGGAGATTGGGATGCTCTCCACGCTGAGGCTGCTGTCCACGCCGTTACAGGTGTGTTTCGTAAGGCACACGGCTTCGTGAATGACCTGCGGCACGCGGTCCAGATCGATTCTCTCGCTGCAGATAAGTGAAAGGCAGAATGTCAACCTGATTAGTCGGAAAAGTCAGTAAGTTACTTGAGGGTTGTATGGGCACATGTGACCAAAATGATGTTATATTATCAGACATGGACCTGTGCAAGGTGTGGGGTGCAGTGCAGCAAAAAATGGAGGCTTTTACAAAGAGGCTTGAGGCAAAATCATGAAAATATGTGAGAAACTATAAAGACAATCTGACGAGCAGTTACAAGAAGATTATGCTTGTTCTTATTTCAAATCCTGAATTTTAGTTCCTCAGGCACCAGATGCAGCACCAATTGCAGTCATCATGCGCTTGTCTGTCATCATTCATCAAGATTCAATACTGAAATCATAAACTAGCCTTAAGTCAGCGTTCTCTAACCTGCTTCTGGTGTGTTTGGAGCCAAATTTAAAATTTAGGTCTACTGCCAGACCCTGAGCACTGGATTGCCCATGTCATTAAAGGGAAAATGACTTGCATATTAATCTATAGGTAACGTTTGGTCTTCAGTGGCATCCAGTTTAAACCTACTTTCTCTAACATGTTCGTCTATTTACACTTAGGCAAACAGGTTTTGAATTTTCTCTCACCATTATAACTGCCCTAGCAATGTCCCCCTGTGACATCAGAGAGGGACACAACCGCTAACCTTTCACAAGAATAACAAAAATACCACACTAACTGATAAATTAGCACCAGAATCACTAAGCACATCAGAAATATTTCAGTAATAATATATAACGTGAGCCGATCCTGTTGCAGTACTCACATGTAGGTCCATGCTGCCAGGCTGCGCTCGTTGAGGTGACTGGGCAGCTCGGTAACTTGAGTGTAGTAATCTGTCAGACTGGGTATGCAGGCGGGAGATATTTCCTCGTCCACCGCGCAACCTGCAGTGGGACTGCACAGACTCGGCACCAACATCAGCAGGGTCAGAGTGAGGAGAATCAGGAGCTGAGAGAGAGAGAGAGGGAGAGCGAGAGAGCGGGAGGAATAATAATAGTAACGATAATAAGAATTAATTGTTTGGCATATTTTAACATCAGGATTTTAAAGTGCTTTACATATGAAAGATTAAGAGATCAAAATGCAATATTTATAATGAGGCATATTAAAGAACCAATATAAATTGTTCTGTAAACGGAATTTGCCCTCCATGTTTAACAAATTAGGCTTGTTTTAAAATGCCATAAACTCAGTCATAACTTTCCTGATATACAGAGATTCATCAGAAAGTCCTGAGGTCCATCTCAAGCTTTAAATGTCCATTCTAGAGGAAAGCAGAGCTCACTGAGACACTTACCTGTTGCATGCTGTTCTGTAGTGGAGACGTGGGAAAGACGCTGTCGAGTCGCTTAGATGCCTGGCGTTAGCACTGAGGTACAGTCAGTCTGCAAATGAGAAGCTGCTGGTCAAAACTGATGCTGTTTCCTTCCTATTTATGTTGTTCGTCCTGAATAGGACCCACCTGAGGACCTGAGGTAACCCATGGTTTTTTAAAAAAAAAAGGGACACAGGGATGGTCATGTCACTTCCTGTCCTTCATTATGCTCCCTAATTTGCAAATGAGAAGCTCGGCCTTGACTGAGACATGACAAGAGAACATTAACCAGTAGCCTCTAGTCAGCGTCATCCACCTCTTTGAGTTTAGATTGATGTAGTGAGTGATGGGGGGAAGGGGATGGTGGAGGTTAGATATTGTATGAATGGCTAGAGAGGAGACGTAATCTGCTTCTTCACCCCTCCCTCTACTCTTTCACTCAGTCACCCATTCATTCACTGGTTCGCTACACCTCTGGATGGTGGGAAATGGAAGCATGTCCAGCTGTATTTAAGTCAAAGAAACACCATTTCTAGTCACTGTGTTTCTATGTTAATTAAACAGAATTTGGGCTCATTATGGGAAGTGGTAGCTCAGTGGTTGAGGTTGGACTCCTGATCAGAAGGTTGAGAGTTCAAATCCCAGCACCACCAAGCTGCCACTGCTGGGTCCTTGAGCAAGGTCCTTAACCCTCAACTGCTCAGTTGTATAAATGTAATTGTAAGTCGCTCTGGATAAGGGCATCTGTCAGATGCTGTGAATGTAAATAGATCATTTCAGGACAGGTGTCTTGAGATGACCCCAAGCCTTCTGTTTACCTTGAAATATACTGAAAAATGATTCAGAGTTTGAATTAAAATGCTTGAAAAACAAATGCTGATTTGAGAGTCATTTGAAAATAATGTTAATTTTTTTCGATTGTATTGTAGAATCATTGTACAATCGTAACTCTCTCTGTGTTTAACAGGTGGCTGTTCTAGCCGTAAAGGTCTGAACGGAGCATGCTCGGTGCACGAGTACACGGGATTCTTCATGGGCCAAAACGTGCGCTTTAAGATGACGTCAGTTTGCGGTCACGTCATGAGTCTGGATTTCATAGGCAAGCCTTTTATCAATTAGAATTTTTTTAAAAACCTTTTTTCAACCCACTTCTCCAAATAATTTTGAGTATAATATGGGTTCATAAAGTTTTCAGACCCCTTCAGTTTTTGATTTTTAATAAATTCGCAGAAATTGTCATTATGGATACGTGTTTACACATTGCAGTTTAGATAAAATAACTAGACTCAAGGCTCTCTATTATTGTTTATGAATGTTAAAAATGATACTTCTTTTGTCGTTATCTATTGACACTCTTGGTGTGTGCATTTTCTATAATAGGGAAATACAATAACTGGGACAAAGTGGATCCTGCTGAGCTCTTCAGTAAAGCACCGACTGAGAAGAAAGAGGCCAACCCTAAACTCAACATGGTCAAATTTCTACAGGTAACTTTTCCTTTTCTTTTCGTATAAAAGCATAATATGAAACCCTAAAGAATGTTTTCAACTGTACAAAGTACCTTTTGGCAAGAGTAGGGCTGGGTGATCTTTTTATTTTTATTATAAAAAAATGCATTTAATTGCAAACTTAGTATTTGTATTAAAAGTCTTAAAAACTTAGTATTAAAATGTCAAATGTTTTACAGATGTTCACTTTTTTCTCCTTTTCAGTGTTAATTTTTTTATTTTTATAACTAAAAATGATGTATTTTAGGAATAAAATATATTAATTTAAAATAAATCATCGAGCAGTTTTTTATTTAAACACTACTGTATTGCTGGCAGTTTGTGAGCAAACCAGTATATTGTAATACATATTATGTATCAGAGAAATATCTTTGAGAATCTTGATATTATATTTTTGTCATATCGCCCACCCCTAGGCTTTAACCATCAGTCCAGTACCAGGTTCCAGTTGTAGGGTTTTTGGTACTTGATCAGTATTGGTACTCACAGGAATCAGTGTTACTTTAGGGACGTGGCTAAAGGCACTATATTGCTGAAAATATGCTTCAGTGGTGTGGTGTTTGTGCCATGAAAAGCAACACTGCATAGTTTTATCTTTCCCCCTGAATAAATGTTATTTTAATTGTACCAGGACAAAAATATTTTCACAGCACAAATAAAAATCTTAGTTTTAGTGAATCACTACAAATCAATCTAACGTTCCTCTGACTGATCACCTTTATCCTAATATGAAATATTTATATCCTGATTTGCGTGGTCTCTTCCAGGATAACCCCGCCCTGAATGGGTTGATGAGGATGAAAATAATGTAAATCATAAGCTGTGACCTTCACACTCACCAGATTGAAACACTTTCAGAGGGACACTTGAAGGGAGAGACTGTACCTCAGATAACTTCCACAGAAATCACTGGCTATATAGAAGCATTACACGTTGTGATGACAAAAGTCACTTTCACTGTCGTCACTCGTTGTGACCTTTCTACTCACCTTTCCAATTGGTGGAAAATTGGAAAGGTGCTTTTGGTTCATGTTTGGGCTGTTTTTTTAAATAATATAATATAATATAATTCCTTTAATCTTTTGTAGGTTGAAGCCAAAGGTTGTGACTATGTTGTCTTGTGGCTGGATTGTGATAAAGAAGGAGAGAACATCTGTTTTGAGGTAAGTCTCTGTCCAGTATAATTGATGAGAATCTCACTGGTTATGTAGCAAATCCATCATAGGTACACATTGTTAAATTTTTTTTTTTTTGTGATTTAGGTCTTGGACGCCATCCGGCCGGTGATGAATAAACCTTACAGTAATGAGCGCACTGTCTACCGGGCCAAATTCAGCTCTATCACGGACACAGACATCTGTAATGCCATGAACAGGCTGGGAGAACCCAATAAGAACGAGGCTCTGTCTGTGGACGCTCGGCAGGAACTGGACCTTCGGATTGGCTGTGCTTTCACACGGTACGTGGGCATACGCCGGTGTGCTAGAAGGAGTAGAATTGCACTTTTCTGGAATCTGACTTTGGGTTTTGCTGTTTAGTCAGTTATATGGTTTATATATACATGCTATATGCATATATTTTTGGGAATGGCATTATGGTTGTTGGAATATCATGGTCCTTTAAAATATGACCTTGATATGCTATATACTTTTAAAGCAAGGACTTGTTCAGAGGTGCCAACGTCTACATTTTAGCGGTAGCATCTAAAATTTTTAACCTTTAAGGTCTTATGAGCCAATAGAAACCAAGTGGGTGGGCTCGTTGATAAAGTAAAAAAAAAAAAAAGAGGAGCTAGTTATTTCTTACTGGTGCTTGGCGTATATTTGAAAGAAGAAGAAAAAAAAAAGGCCACCTGAAAATTCTGTTTTTCATTTCTGCTTGCTAGGATTTTTTGTTAGCAATATTCCTTGTTGTTCATTCAATCCTTCTTCCACTCTCATTCCTTCATTCAGGTTCCAAACCAAGTATTTTCAGGGAAAATACGGAAATCTGGACTCCTCTCTGATCTCATTCGGCCCATGCCAGACACCGACGCTAGGGTTCTGTGTGGAGCGCCATGACAAGATCCAGTCCTTCAAACCTGAGACGTACTGGGTCATCCAGGCCAAGGTCAGCGTCCAGATCACAGTTCCCTGTAACAAAGACACACAGTGTCAGTGATTCAGAGATGAATAATGCCATTCAATCATGTGATTTTCTCCTTACTCATGAGTTGTTTTGTTTTTAAACGCAGGTGTTTAAAGGGAAGGAGAGTCCGATCACTTTGGATTGGGATCGCGTGCGAGTGTTTGACCGAGAAATCGGACAGATGTTTGTCAACATGGCAAAGTCAGCAAGAGAAGCCCAGGTGTGTTTTCAGTCTCCTCACTGCCTTTGAATGTCAATGCAATAGAGTATCCTATGCATTAAGACAACCGTCTCGTTTCTCAGGTTGAGTCGGTCAGTAAGAAAGAGAAAGCCAAGCAGAGACCTCTGGCGCTGAACACAGTGGAGATGTTAAGAGTGGCTAGTTCTGCTTTGGGTAAGAAGCCTCTTTCAGTAAGACCACTTTCCATCACAAAGTTATTTAAGCTGCACTATGTAACTTTTTTTTTTCTTAAAACTGAAATAGGTAACAAAAGAATGTCAAACATGTTGTTCTTGTGGTAACATGAGTCAACTTGGAAATCTAATCGAAATTCACAACCAGAGCTGTTGGGTTGGATTTGGTGTAAGTTTTCAGAAACATACATTGTATGTCATCATGGATTCATCATACATCATCGTGGCACAACCTTAGACACATGCATTTTACGAATACATGCTTTATGTTTGTATGTTGTATAATTTAATGTATATACAAGGAGAAAACCATCATTATGGTATGCATACAAGCAAATATTGTGTTTTTTTTTTTAATATCATTGTTCGCTGAGGTTTGTTTGAGATCTGTTGTTGCCTACATTACCCAGCTATCCTTGGATGAATCACTTTCCTTAAAACTTAAATAACCAAAATACAGGCAAGTACACAGATCGCACACCACTTATCAGCTAATCAGCCAACATTAGCTAGCTAACTAGCTAAAACAACTGCAAAACTGGCCTGGCTATCATCATAGCTAATTAGTGAACAATTTAAATGTGTTATTTGTTCAAAAATCTTATGTATGGCAGGCTCTCTAGGCTCTCCAGCTGCTTCTCTCTTTTATGGCCTAAAATTGTGGCTGAGCATTATGTTTATGAGGTGGCATATGATACATGCCTTCAGAAACTCAACAAATCTACCCAAAGCAGCTCTAACTGAATTTTTATTACAGTATTTCTAGAGTGACATAGGAGGACATAGGATTTTGTCCACTAACTCATTAAACATGATTTATACATTTGTAGCTTCAGTACAATTTCAAGCATGTGTCTGTGGTTTTATATTATGTGTGTGTGTGTGTGTAGGGATGGGCCCACAGCACACCATGCAGGTAGCCGAGCGCTTGTACACACAGGGCTACATCAGCTACCCTCGCACTGAGACCACCCACTACCCTGAGAACTTTGACCTCAAGGGGACGCTAAGGCAGCAGGCCAACAGCTCTTACTGGGCTGAGACGGTGAGGTCTATCAGGGACATCCTAAAATGTGCCAAAATAAATTTCTCTCACACTTACCTTACTGTCAAAAGGATAAAACAGTAATCAAACTGTCCTGACTGTCTACTATTAAAAGAATGACTCCATAAACTGTATATAAAGCAGAGTTTCACACTTGTGTGCAGTCTTGTTCATTTTTTGTCATTTTGTCAACAACGTGCATGTGAAAACAGGTGCGAGCTCTAATTGCCGAGGGCATTAACCGACCCAGGAAAGGTGTAGATGCAGGAGATCATCCTCCCATCACCCCGATGAGGGCTGCCACTGAGAGCGAGCTCGGTACGAATCCACACATACAGTATACGTATAACCACGTTATAGCAGATGGAACAGATTTATTTGTGTACAAATACTTGTACTAGTGTTGAATTTTCCATGCTCTCTGTGCAGGAAGTGATGGGTGGCGTTTGTACGAGTACATCACACGTCACTTCATAGCCACGGTCAGTCACGACTGCAAATACCTGCAGACCACTATCGCTTTCCAAATAGGCACAGAGGGATTCTCCTGTACTGGAAAAACTCTTATTTCTGCAGGTGCGTGTACCCACGCGTGATGTTTATGAACCATTTCTGTCATGGCTGGTTCGCAATAGTGTGATGTTTGCTTCTTTAGTTTTGCATTGGATATACGTAGGGGAAATCTATCTCATCCAAAATCTTTGCCGCAAACCAAGTCCACTTCATTAGTGATGTCACTTAGATGTTCTGATGTGGTTTAGGACACAGTGCGACTTACTATAATCTATAAACATGAACAAAACTTTACTGTGGAGCTGAACACTGTAACATTATGTGGGCGGCCATCTTTAACGCAGTTTGGTATCATTCCACCCCAAGCCAAAAGGCTGAACACAGAATTGTACCAGCAACTAATTTGCTAATAATCTTCTATCTTATTTGACTCAATAATGATATTATTTAATTTTAACAATAATAAAATCTTACACGCTGCCGATTTAACATGCTCTTTCTCTCCTCCAGGTTTTACAGAGGTGATGCCGTGGCAGGGTATTGCTCTCGAGGAGGCTTTGCCATCATGTGAGAAAGGAGACGTGTTTACAGTCGATGAGATTAAACTGCTGGAGAAGCAGACGAGCCCACCCGACTACCTCACCGAGGCTGAGCTCATCACACTCATGGAGAAACATGGCATCGGTGAGAGACCAGGGAGAGATTGAACTGAGATGCAATTTGACCTGCTGCTGTAATTATAAAGACTGTCCTCTGATCATCCCAGAACTCTTATGGTCTTCCTTTTAAGGTCTCACTAAAAAAAGATCTGTTCGCACATCTATTTGATTTAAAAGATAGGAAAACCTGCCAAGTATTGAAATACATTCACCAGCCACTTTAATAGGAACACCTGCACATTCATTCAGTTATCCAATCAGCCAAAAAGCAAACAAATTCACCATTCTGTTTAAACTCTAGAGAGTGTTGTGTGTGAAAATCCCAGGAGATGAGCAGCTTCTGAAATACTCAAACCAGTCCATCTGGCTCCTTCAACCATGCCAAGTCACTGAGATCACATTATTTCATCTTTCTGATGTTTGATGTGAACAGTAACTGAAGCTCTTGACCTGTATCGACATGATTTTATGCATTGTGCTGCTGCCAAATGGTTGACAGATTGGATAATTACATGAATGATTAAATGTACCGAGCAGGTTCCTAATAAAGTGGCCCGTGAGGACATGTCATGCTTTGTGATGATAGCTAGTCCTTCATGACAGACTACACCATTTGGATCAGCATACTGACTTTTGTCATTGTTGTTTCTTCTTTTATTTTCATTCCTTCTTCAGGCACTGATGCTAGTATCCCCGTTCACATCAATAACATCTGTCAGAGGAATTATGTAACTGTGGAGAACGGACGCAAACTCAAACCCACCAATCTGGGAATTGTCCTGGTTCACGGCTACTACAAGATAGGTGAGTGAGGAATGAGCTGATGGTATGAAGATGCTTCCTGGTTCAATAGCTGTCACTTTGTATGTGTATGTGTTTATATTTGTGTTGTATTGTATATGGGTAGTGATGGGACATGTCTGCTTCGGAGGACCATTGAGACTTTGTTAGTGTTATTAGATGCTTAACACAGTGATGTGATCTTGTAAAGAGAGAGAATACACATTATTACAAACGTGAAAACTAACTTAAAGAAGTAATATAGAATAAAACAACAACAAAAAACCCATCAACACCATCATTTGGTTGTGTGCGGGTGTCTTTTTTTGTCAGATGTCTATAAATATTATTCTATAAATATACAGTATAGCTATAAATATTATTATTTAGTTTTCTCATACATTATTTTATTTCTTACGTAAGTTTTTTTGTAATATGTATGAATAATATGTATGTATGTCTCATATATACATATCATTACAAGAAAACTGACATGACAAATAAAATAAAGGCTCTTATTACAATTTTAACATTAAATGCATTGCAAAAAAAGGATCTATTGGCAAGTGAAAATACCTTGAATATGGGCAAATTTATCTAATATTTCTTATTATGAGATTATTTTAAATCAAATAATGTTATTTATCATTTTTCAATGAGTTTACACATCAAGCTTTGTTTTTTTATTCTAATTTAAAAATAAATAAATAAATAAATAAATGCTTAAAATTAGTGTAAAAATGTCTAGAAATATATTTAATGTTTAATATTATAATAGGAAATACTAGATAAATTTGAATACATTCAAAATATTTTCATTTGCTGAGATGCAATTATTTGTGTTGTGATTAAGAAAACTTAAATTGTAATTAATTCTGTGGTATTCTGTGATATCTCAAGGCTTTTCTTTGATCTGTGTGTGTGTGTGTGTGCGTTAGATGCGGAGTTGGTATTGCCCACTATACGCAGTGCGGTGGAGAAGCAACTGAATCTTATTGCTCTGGGCAAAGCAAACTTCCACCAAGTACTGCAGCACACACTGGACATCTTTAAGAGGAAGTTCCACTACTTTGTCGATTCCATCGCTGGTAAGTGACTTTAACTGGGTTTGTGTCTCAAAATGGATTTGGTATTACAGAATAATAATAATAATAATACAGTGCTGCTTTGATTGTCAAACATGGTGGCAAGTTTGAGTTCATATTAGTGTCATGTTAGTGTTTTGTTTTTTTTTTGGCCCTAGGGCCACATTAAACGGCTTCACGCTGCTGTTCCAAAAATCCACTATGTAAGTTTAAAATCCAACAGGCTTTTTGGTCTGTTGTTAACTATGACTTGAGGACCGACAACATCAGAGCCACAATTTGTCCAAAAAGCTTGATTAATATCTGTAGTGTAGCTTTTTTTTTTCTTTTTTTGGAGATCATTGCATCAGGCTGCTTTTTACCCATCTATTTGTCTTTTAAGTAAATTTTACTTATAAAGCACATTAAAAACAATGTCCATTGAACAAAGTGCTGTACACCCCGCTATATATAAACAAGTTTTTTCCACCAGTTACTGGTCTTGAATGTTTTAGACAATGACATTTGCAAACTTTCATATACACACAGATTATACACACATAATATGGATTCATGAATATATGTTTCGAGCTTTGATTTAAAAATGGACACAGGTAGAATGTTCCGGAGCCATTATGTTGTCAGTGTGCTGTCTGCCCGCTACCTACGTACATACATAGCTAAAAATTGTTTCAGGACACACTAACAGCCATACACAGAATTCAAATCTCCTTTTCAATGCTTTTTAAGGTAGACTGTAATGTAGCAATGAAAGTAAATAAATCGGTGTAATAAATGTACAAAATAATAAATCTGTGACTCATATTACACTATTTAAGGATGTACCAATTCTTAAAATGCACCCATGTGGATGAGCTGAAATCCTTGATTCTGAAACTGAGAGTGCACAGCATGGCGCGGAAGCTTCTTATAGCTTCATGATGGATGTAGGATGCGATGTCTACAGCAGCATCTGGGAGTTTTTATGCAGTGTTGAAGTCCAGCCAGAGTAGCATCCCAAAACGAGTCTGGATCAGCCTCTTTGAGACCCATGAACTGCTGATCTGACTCTAAACCAGCTGAGTGGGATTGGATAGTGATGTGCAACCCGCGGATTTGAAAGTGCTCTTCGATACAGTGCTGGTTATAACGGAATTCACTATGGCTCCCTGCAAGGATTATATTTCAATTTTTTTAGCTTTAAATGACAGCAGAAGTGAGGAGGAATTCCTGCAGGAGGAATTGCTTTGGGATTGGATGGGAATGGGATTAAAATCTTCACTTCATGCAAAGTGATATCGGACCATTAAAGCAAAGAAAATAAAAATAAAAATAAAAAACCCTAGTGGAATTGGCTGTAGAATAGGCTTCATCTACTTGGAAATATTTTCAGATGAACAAAGTTTAACAAAGCTAAACACATTTAGCTGCTTTCTTTACCATCTGCCTCACTGTTTTTTCCACCACCCTGACTAGTCAACATTCCCACAGTGGCGACTAGTGAATGTATTACTCAACTTGTCTGCTATTAATGTGCCACCTCTACTGCTTTTCTACTCCTTGCATATGACATTGTAGATGCCAGTTATAACAGCAGCCATATATAGTGTATAGACATGTCATGTCATCTCTACAATTAATTCTTAATTCTCTCTGTGTTATGCAGGAATGGATGAGTTGATGGAGGTGTCCTTCTCGCCCATCGCTGCTACAGGGAAGCCGTTCTCACGCTGCGGGAAGTGCCATCGCTTCATGAAGTATATTCAGGTCTGTACAGAGCCGCTAATGACTTCTTTTAGCGAAGTCTGGACTCAGAATTGTTATACCCCACAGGTGACAGTCAGACGGTTTGCTTGAATTGCACGAAGATCCTTTTTCCTTAGCCATGACTCTATACAGGCAGAACTTGTGGCCTGTAGTTTATTAACTTCTCCACTTTGTGCCAGTTTTCTTTACTTTATAGTAGGAGGGGACGAAATGATTATGACATTTCTGTGTTGCTCAATATGTATAACACTATATAGGTACATAACTGTAGGGTTGCATTAAAAAAACTTAATTCAGTGATGCTTTTATTTAACATCTAAAAAAATAAATCTTTTAACAATAGAAATGAAAAAGGAAATTTTAAAATCTGCAATTAAATTTAAATATTTTAAAGATTTAAGGCAAAATCTTAACATCAAATCAACTCCAATCAGAGTTTGTACTTGTTATAAAAAAAACTGAAATGTTATGAAAATTTACTGTGATACTCATGATATCTCATGATATTTGTATAGTGTATATGTGCATAGTGTCACATAATATTTGAAGTATGGAATAATGCTCCGGACCGTGCTGTTATACGAAAATAATACATGTCAGGGGGGTGTGATGCAGCACTACGCACAGCGCAGTGTAGTTCCTGTTGGCGTCTATGTTATATCTGCCATAAACAGTCATTCCCTCACGAGCTTCTCTCTCTCTCTCTCTTTCTCTTTCTCTCTCAAAAAAACACAGCCTGTCATTTTACAAGAAACCGGAAAGCATAAACTGCTCTTTCCTGAAGATTTTACTGATCTGGGGAACTTTGACTGCTACAAAGCGCTTACAATCGAGACTCCTTCCATAAATGATAAATAAATATCTCCTAACAAAAATATCACCACATCAATGATTATACATTTTACTTTGTTAAACCACAACTTTTTTTTATATTATAATATATATCATAATATTTATTATTAGTCTTATGTGATTGAATCTTAGATTGTATATATTGCTATTATACAAAAATAATGCACACCCTCTAACCAATCAGATTCGAGAATTCATCCAGGCTGTGGTATAATAATTATTAATAAATCAATAATTAAATTGTCATATTAATCTATAAATCTAAAAATTTTTCATTCACTTTTCTGGCTTGAGGTTTTTTTTTTGTTTGTTTGTTTTTTTTTGTTTGATGAGATGAATCACGTCAAGTAATGTGTTCAGTCAGAATGAAGTAATGACGTTACGCAACTTTATGGTTCTGTTGATGATGCTCTGAATGACCTTCAGTGGAAATGAATGATGCACGCATGTGCCCAACTCTTTTGAAGTCTCCAACTACAGTCCCACTCTGACAGGAATAAACACACCCACACAAACACAAACACAATATAGCTCTATTTTTATTTTTAAACTCATGATTTAATCATAAATGCTCCTCAGCCTTCCATTCTCTTTTCATGTATTAAAGAGACGTTTAGTGATTTAATTAGCCTATTAAGTGGCACGCTGACTGAGTGACGTTAGACTTAGACATAGACGTTAGACATAATCACTGAGTGTTGACCTCAGTGGGAGGTTTTTCGAACTTTTTAAAAGTGCTGAACTTATTAATTCAGTTATTTAGTTTTATTTCCTGTTAAATCAGGCGGCAATATTGAGCATTGAGTCCTAAAGTCTAAAGTCCTGAAGTATAAAGTTTTAAAGTGATGGTAATATTTTTAAATAAAATACATTGAATAACCAACATGGAATATTTTGGAACATGGAATAAAAAAATCAAGTGGGGTAAGCAACCGCTAGCTGAACTTAAAGTAGGAAAGCACTTTTTTTTTAATAGTGTTAGTGCAATATAGAAATGCAATATAATAATGCAGCAGACCCTGTGTATAGGTTTAGTACATGACCTCTCTATTGAATTAATATCGGGTTTTTTTTTTCCTAATAATACATATTTGCATATTCTGTATATAGGCATGCAGAAAGAATCCTTATTTTAAGATAAGATCATGCATTCCAGTATGGATGAGCCGACTCACTTACGCGATTCGCTTATGCGAGCCTGGTTATTGACCTGAGAATTTTGTTAATTAAGTACAAAAGCATTACTTCGTTTTTGGTTTTTCGAGTGTAGTATATCCTGAATTCTGATTTCACTCCCTGTGTGTTCAGCATATGCCGTGTGTTTCTCCCAGGCCAAGCCGAGCCGTCTGCACTGTTCACACTGTGATGAGACGTACAGTCTGCCCCAGAATGGAGCCATCAAACTCTACAAGGAGCTCAGATGTCCTCTGGATGAGTTTGAGCTGGTGCTGTGGACGTCGGGCTCCCGCGGGAAAAGCTACCCACTGTGTCCCTATTGCTTCAGCAACCCTCCTTTCAGAGACATGAAGAAAGGTAATGAAGAGTTACAAATTCAAAATATATACAAGATGAGCATCTTGAAACATGATCCTAACTTGGGGACATACTTTTAAAGTAGTCAGTGATTCAATAAGTTTTGATTTAGAGCTGTTACTGTGTAATACGAAGTGCGGTTCACTACTGTGCAAAGAGTTCACTTCTATCTGACAAAAAGGGTTAGCTTTAAAGAGCGGAAGGCCATGTCCTTTACTGAGACTGACAGGCAGAGGCCACACCTCCTTCACTGGGACTGATAGGCAGAGGCCACACCTCCTTCACTGGGACTGACAGACACAGAGGCCACACCACAATGGCCACGCCTCCTTCAATGACGATGACAGGCAGAAAGGCCACACCTCCTTCACTGGGACTGATTGGCTGACAGACATATTTGGAAGAGGAGAAATTATTATTATTATTTTATTTGTCAGGTGATTTTAACAGGAAATGGCAACATACTCTGTATCCCTTTTCCCCTTGTATCACCTTCTCTCTCTCCCTGTCCTGCAGGTATGGGCTGTAACGAGTGCACCCACCCTTCCTGTCCACACTCTCTCAACTCGCTCGGCATTGGTCAGTGTGTGGAGTGTGAGACTGGCGTGCTCGTCTTCGACCCCACCTCCGGCCCTAAGTGGCGCATGGCCTGCAACAAGTGCAGCGTGGTGGTGCATTTCTTCGAGCAGGCCCATAAGGTGCAGGTTTCTCAGGAGAGCTGCGAGTCGTGCGAGGCTTCTCTGGTTATGGTAGACTTCCATAAAGCGCGCACGCCGCTAGCCGGCGGAGAGACGCAACACACCGGCTGTGTTTTCTGCGATCCCATTTTCCAGGATCTGGTCGAGCTCAAGCATGCAGCCATGCGGCATCCTATGCACAGAGGAGGCGGGGCTCGGAGGGGAAGGGGGAGGGGCAGAGGGAGGAGACCTGGAGGACGGGGCAATCCTAAAAAACCGAAAGACAAAATGGCTGCCCTTGCTGCATACTTTGTATAAAAATATATGTACAGAGTGTTACAGGAAGATATGGAAGTTGTTCTGAGGATGTTGACTATAAAATGAGTCAATAAAATTTTAGTTACACTTGGTCGATGTTGTGTACCGTTTATTCCTCATGTAGCTTCTGCTGATAAAGTTTGTAAAGACTCGGTGACTGAAAGGTTTCTAAAATGTTACAGATTCAGGAGTCTAAGGGAATACTCTACGATTTTTCAACCTAATGTCTATCCACTGCTCCTGTAGCGTATAAGACAAGAATATCTATACTCAGTTCCCTGTACTGAGAAAAAACCCAAACAAACAGAAACTAGATGTTCTGTTCTTTTCTCAGCGAAGAGAAACGTGTTGAAATTCTTGTTTGTGCTTCTTACACATCCAGTACAGATGCGTTAGATAGAGATTAAGTTGAAAAACATTTGAGTATTGCTTTAATCATACAACATTTTCACTGTGTAGGGCTTTTACAGCACCGAATACTGTGTGGGTCCGATTTCTGTAACTAGCTGATTAGTTGTGCTCTTACAAAATCAATTTCACGAACAAAAACACCAGTTTAAGCTAGAGATATGTTCACTACTGGCATATCCTGATCTATTGTTTAAAAGAGATTACCAATATTATGCATAACATTGTCATTAAACCACTTATAGGTTAGCTTTATTCCGTAAGGTGAGCAGCTGGTGGCAGTTAGTATGCCGTAACTGTTTATCTGTAACATTACACAGAAATATCATTTTGTTTATCTTCAAGAAATCCACCCTTATCTTTGGCTTGCTGATGATGCATCCTAATGTCTCAGACATTTAAACAATAAGCAGTGCCAAGTCATACTGTGCAGAAATGTAATGAATCCAGGATGCAACAAAAGTAAACACCCTCTTATTTCTGTAGCTCAGATCAGAACTGAGTACATTACCAATGTTACGTTAGCATGGGATGGAATTTATTCTTCGCTAGTCATGGTTGAAGGATAAGATAACATAAGATGAGATAAGATGGACATTTTCAGTTCTAAAATCTGATTAGCTGAGCCACATTGCAAGACATTGTAAAATCCTCAAAATACCCACGCCTGTGCCCGCATCACAATAACTGAATTGTGTATTAATGCGCCAGGTTTCAAACCAATAAAACCATTACACTACAGCCATTGTACTGTCCATAGAATACCCTAATCTTTCTCCATTATGTTGCTTAGCAGCCAAATCTTACTGTTAAAAGACTACCTTGTGTGGTGGAAGAACTGTTTGTTTAGAATCTTAATAATAAAATAATTTATTTCTTCAACACTAGATTTTATCATAATACTTTTGTCACCGTTTTATAAAAGCAGTAACTCCCTCAAGGGTGTGTTTTACAGTGATTTTATCAGGGTAAGGTGTTGCACTGTGCTTAAAAACATCTTTACTGATGAGATACAGATGGAAATGTCTCAGCAGCATGATATGAAGTATATCAGAAAGTTGGGGATGAGTTGGAAGTGCTTGCTCTCTGTTTACTTTGAATGAATACAGTTACCCTTGTTAACTCAGATATAGTCAGTCAAGAGCTGTTCGGTGTCTGATGTTTGCTTTAGTCACTTTTGTATTACATGGGTAATGTATGTAGCTAACAGGTAAGGGAAACTTGTAGCTACCAGTTTCCATGCTCGCCTCAGATGACATAATTTGTCTAAATTGTAATACAGAAGCAACTAACCAATAATGGAATCATAAAGAGCTTGTATGTCTTTCTTGGATACTCTGTATCGCATCGCAGAATGCTTTTGTAGCTGCTGTGAGGGAACACTTCACTGTTATGAAGCTCTGACACTGGAGACTCCTTCCATAAATGATAAAATGATAAAAGACTCCTTCACCATAGAAATGATTATACATCTGTTAAATAATGCTTATATATATATATATATATATATATATATATATATATATATATATATGTGTGTGTGTGTGTGTGTGTGTGTGTGTGTGTGTGTGTGTGTATTTGTTTACTTGGAGAGTCTTCCATACAAATCCCTGTACCTGTAGCCTTTTTTTTTTTTTTTTTGCAGCTGTTATAGAAAATTAATCAACACCTTCTGACCAATCAGATTCAAGAATTCCACAGCGCCGTGGTTTATTTATTATGAGGAATTAATGACGTAAAGCAACCACTAGGGGGCAGATTTCCTGATGATGCCTCTTCTTATCGCACAACAAAACCAGATCTCACAACCAAATCAGACTGGGACACGCCTGGAAGATCTGTTGCACCGTCAATCCGGATTGCATACGTTCTGTTTTCTGCTCATTTCCGGTCTCCGACTTCCGGCAGAGTCGCAGTGAGCTGAGCTGAAATCTTTTATATCAGAGAGAAGGGAGTGTCGGAGCGGGATTGAAGGGTTTCTCAGGTATGTATGACGTTTGTGCACATGTACAACAAGCTGTGCTTTTCTCTGCAATCCTCTGAAACGCTGTGGATCCGGAAATGCAAGTTTGCAGGATGTTGTTAAAAGGCCTGCTCGTGCACTGTTACTGTTTCACATGGACACAGCCCGTTACACTGTATCCGCTCTTCATGGCAATCTGTAAGCAATCAGCTGAAAACGCAGACCATTTCACATGCTTTAACACTTCAGATAACAGGAGAAGAAGCTCATCATCAACCTGGTGTTTCTTCTGTAGTGTTACGACTGGGAAAAAGCTTGCAAATTAGAGATAAGTGTAGAGATTTAACAGAGACAGTGCAGAAACTCACACAGCAGCAGGGTGGTGCAATGTATCGTTTCTACATCAGCATCGCGATAATATTGATCTCTGTGACACCGATATTGCAATAACTGTATACAATAACATAGATATCGATGCAAGTTGTTCCTGATCGAAATCACATGCACAGACTGCTTTGTGTTTATTTTGGCACTGCAGTCACACTCATGCAGAAACACACACACAGCAGGGTGGTGCAGTGTATCGTTTCTACATCAGCATCGTGATAATATTGATCACTGCAGTCACGCTCAAAATCTTTAGCAAACTAGGTCTGTATCTGGCTTTATTTTGCTGTCAAGCCACAGTGAATTTGTGAACTGTATTTAGAAATATGTGCTCTATTTTTTTGCATTTATGAATTATGAGCGAGAACTGGGAAAATGAATAAGTTATTTGTTACTGGATTATTTTACTAGCAAAGTATTACATACGTAGATGTAAGGTGCTAAAAACTAAACACTGGTTTTGTCATTTTGAAAAAGACTTTAAAAACATTAACTATGTCATGCAACAGGAAAGCTGTTAAATCATGGAGTCTGTGCTGCAAATTTAAATTATTTATTTATGTATTTAAATACATAAATACATAAGGGTTGAGGGTTTGATTCCTGCCTCCGCCCTGTGTGCGTGGAGTTTGCATGCTCTCCCCATGCTTTGGGGGTTTCCTCTAAGTACTCCGGTTTCCTCCTCAGTCCAAAGACATGCATTGTAGGCTTATTGGCATTTCCAAATTGTCCGTTGTGTGTGAATGGGTGTGTGAGTGTGTGTGTGCGATTGCGCCCTGTGATGGGCCCTTGTGCCCTGAGTCCCCTGGGATAGGCTTCAGGCTCCCCACAACCCTGTGTAGGATAAGCGGTAAAGAAAATGGATGGACAGATGGATGGATGTTAGTCTGTATTTGTAGCCTTCCTTGATGTTGATTTGTTTCTACTGTTGTCTATATATGTATGATATTCTTATCTTGTTGAGCTTTGCATTGTTAAAATCTAGAGAATTTGTTGAAAATGGTAACAAATCCATAATCTGAAAGTTTATCTTATTCTGATCATGTATTTAAGTGAGTTTAAGTGATAAAAGTGCTTTCACCAGCATGCCCCCCCCCCCCCCCCCCCCCCCCCCCCCCCCCCCAAAAAAAAAGGGAACTAATGTGTGTGAATGTGGCTTATTTTACTGAAGTGCTCACTAAACACGCTCGCTTGTGTTCATGCAGTCAAAGTGAGGAAAAACAAGCTCCTCTTTGTCTTTGAATTAAAAGAGAGACAGTTTGCAGAAGGACAGTATGTGCAATTTTGCAACCAGATGAGGTTAGGGTCCAGTAACCTCTAGTCCAGGGATCATCAATGATCAACTCTACACTTGAACCAGCACAGCTTGTTTAGCAGATTCTCTGTTGTAATTTATCCAATCATGTGTATTCGGTCAAATTATTTAGCAGAAGGCAGCTCATTGGACCAGAAACTAGTTACAGGGCTAGAGCCTGAAAAATTAGAGTTTTCTAGACTTTCATAGATTTTCATTTAATTCTTCTCTCAAAAGTCGACAACAAAAACAGAAGGTTTAAAGAGGACTGGACTGGAGAGAGGTGTGTGCTTATTCTCCTCATGTCAAATTCAAAACAGACGTGTCTCATCTGTTCAGAGTTCATGGCACAAGTCAAAAATGGTAACACGAAGCGAAAACGAAATGAAACAAAACCTCTTCCAATTGTCTTATTTATATCCATAAACTACTCAGCATTAAAAGGTAAGTGTTGTCACCATTCAGTCATATTAGTTGCTTATCCAGACCTTCATAAAAAAAAAAAAAAACGTGCAATTTGACCTTAACATTTTTTAGCTGGTGTAGTCAGTTGTGCTTCCAGCAAAAATATATATATATATATATATATTGTGTACATTAAGAAAAAAATGATTTCAGTGCTACTCTGCTGATTAAACAGTTTAACTACTCTCACCCTTTTACCACAAACTCTTCTTAGCTTTACTACTAAAAGAAATTTAATTATTGACTGACCCATGTACACCAAGAGTTGTCACATTACCAGATTACTTAAGGTTGCAAGTTAATTAGCGCATTAATGGCCCTAATCAGATTTCTTTTTTTGCAGTTATCAGATTATGTAAACACACTGTCATGATTATTTGCTTGCCTAACTTCTCCAGACCAAGCGTATTTTTTTATTTTTACGTCATGGTATCTAGTGACAGAGACACAAAAGCAGCTCTCTCAAACATTCTGTAGTGTTTCTGTAGGCTGGGTTTAGATGTTTAGGTGCTGAACACAAATTGAAGATGGAGACAGATATTTTGTAAAACATTTCAGACTGTCCGCTCTGTGAGCTCTCGTCTCCCACTAGCATCTAGACGTTCTTTTCTAAGAAGAAGGTGAAGATATGATTTTGGGCGGGGCTTTGGCTATTGAAACACTAGCTGTTTGGATTTTGAGCTTTAAATTCTGCATGTATAGGTTGCAAGATATTGCAGAGCGTTGTTGCAATCACTGTAAGCGAGATATTCATAATATGGCATTGTGTCTGTTTCACACAGCCCTGACTCACACGCTTCAGCTTTGTCTGCATTCCAATGGGCAAATGTGCTCATCAAAACACAGACTCACAGGATTAAACCTGTTTAAACAAAACACAATAGATCATGGTGATGTTGTTTATTGAGCAGTGTGAGAATGTGGAAAATGTAGACTATGTTTGTGTGTTTGCGTGTGGCTGATTTTTAGGTGTGAACAGGAACAAGGCAGATTGCAGAAGTGTCCTTCTGTGAGACAGATAGACCTGTCGTCAGTTTGGTCACACTCAGAAGACCGTGATGGGGATGAACGAGAAGGACGGAGCTCAGAGTTTCCTGAAAAGTTTCGTGGAGCAGTTTGAGAACCCGCTGGGCCAAGATGACCCGCTTCCTCTCGCTCCACTCAGCCGCACTGTGACCCTGGAGGAGGTGAAAGGTGAAAGCCTGGACCTGGGGCTTCGGCTGCTGTCTGCCAGGTGCGTGTGCGTGCGTGTGCGTGCGTGTGCGTGCGTGTGTACTCACGTACAGTATGTGTATGTGTTGACATGAACTTTCAAATCCATATGTAGCAGTTTGTATATGACAGAAATTTCACTTTAAACTGAAGTGAAGTTTATATATAATTGTTTTAATTTAACTAATCTCTAAAAAGATATTGTGCTATGTTCTGTTTTTATCACAATGTCACTAGGAAAAGCAATAGCATCAGCTGTCCATTTGTGTTCAAATCTGTGCATGTGTTTATGTTCGTCATAGCATGTTATGTTTTTTTGAGTCTTATTCTAAGGCATGTGGCGTAGTGAAAGCGTCTCCCTTACAGTTTGTGTGTGTGTGTGTGTGTGTGTGTGCGCGTGTGTGGAGTCACACCTGTCCCTTCTCCCTGTCTCAAACTAGAAGAGGACTGTTGATACATTCCTGTAATTCCTCTATACTCTCCTATCTCTCCTTCTCTCTCGCATTTTTTTTTTACTGATAGCAGTTGCACAAGTTCAAACTTAGCTCTCTCTCTATTTTCTTGCACATGTCTCTCGCCCATCTAAAGCAAAACCCGGTTTAAATTGTCATACTAATGTAGTTTCCTATCTATTCTCTCTCTCTCTCTCTCTCTCTCTCTCTCTTTGTCTTTGTCTCATTTATCTCACTTATGTTTTTCTTATTCTTACTTATGTTTTTATTTAATCTCACTTTTTTTAAAACTATTTTGTCCTCTCTATCTCTCTCTCTTTCTGTCTTTCTCTGTCTCTGTCTGTCTCTTGCTCTCCCCTGCACTCTCTCACCCTGTCTCTTGCTCTCTCTTGATCTCTGTCTCTTTCTGACTCTTTGTGTGTGTGTGTGTGTGTGTGTGTTTCCCATTCTCTCGTTTCTGTCTCTCTTGTTTCTATTTCTCTGTTTCTCTGTCTGCCTGTCTGTCTACCTCTCTCTCTCTCCCTCTCTCTCTCTCTCTCTCTCTCTCTGTGTTTGTCTGTATGTGTGTGTGTTTATTTCCCACTCTTTCTGTTTCTGGTACATTCCTCATGGCAGACTTCCTGTTCACGAAGCAACCATTGTTCTACCCACTTCCTTTCGATCAGAGTTCATTTCCTGTTAGCGTAGCACTGTGTTATGTTCAGAGTGTTGCACCGACCACACTTACCTGATTCAAATTCGAAAGGAATGGATCAACTCGTTCATTATTCTGTGCCAAAGTAAAAGGAAACAGTATGCCGCGTTTTTAGGAAGCAGTGCTCTTGACGCTCCAGTGCACTGATCAGCTACTCAGTGACGTATAAATATAGGCCTTACATGAAGCAAAAAGAGGATCTAGGCCAACTACGGGATTCTCTTTTTAGCTGGACAGTGTGGATGGAAAAGTTTTAAAGGTGGAGTTTGTAATTTTTAAAAACGTTTCTACACCTATAATAATAATAATATAATTTCAAAGACATCTTAGCAAACTCTGATTTGCAGAATTGCAATGAAACGAATATGGTTTCTTAACTTCAGGTGTCTATTTACATTTGTATGAACCAGAAACTAGCTCCGCCCCCAGGCACTTATAAGGTATAAGTAGTTTTAGTAGGGGTTGAGAAAAGAAGGCGGGGTCTCAACAGCATATTTCATATTTGAACTTTTAAACTGGAATTCACTGGGAATTGTTTGGGAAAAGGTGTGGAGGTGAACTCGAATTCCCGGGAGAATAGCAGGAGTGCTCATGAATTAAGAGACCCTGATATGTAACCAGGAAGGAGGATGATACATTTATGATGCTGTTTGATTAAAGCATTAGCACTGGAAAGTGATAACAGTGGGGAAAAGTCAAGGAAGAGTTGAAGTCTGGAAATTAGAGGGAATCAGAAGTGAGAGAAGAGTTTTTAAGGACAAAATTCTTCATCAGACTCGTAAACAAACTAAAATGTAAATACTCCAAATGCATCATAGCTATGTTGGATTTGTTATACGTCACATTCTATAGTGTAAGATATCATCCGAACACCGCAGGTTTGAGTTACGTAAAAGCTGAATATTAGCAGCAAAGTTATTATGATAATCTCCCGGGTTTTTATAGAAATCACTGGAAGTTTTTAGTAACATTGCAATTGGCCTTAATGATTACACACTGCACCTTTAAATAGTCTGCTTTTTGTGTGCTTGTGTATGATTACACACTGCACCTTTAAATAGTCTGCTTTTCTTGTGCTTGTGTATGATTACACACTGCACCTTTAAATAGTCTGCTTTTCTTGTGTTTGTGTATGATTACACACCGCACCTTTAAATAGTCTCCTTTTCGTGTGCTTGTGTATGCATGCAGGAACGCCCCTGGCTGGTTGAGTGCGTCGATGTGCCATGCTGCGGTCACTGAGCTTCTGAAAGATGACCTTTCACCTTTCCACTGCCCTAAAGACCCTGAACAGCAGCAGGAGGGTGAAGCAGAAACCGTGTGTGAGTGGCGCAATGCATTTAGGCTTTATCGCTTATTTTATACATGCATTTACATATTTATCTCAACCCTTTTTGAAGGTTTAGGTTTTATAGAACCTGATGTACTAGATTGGATAATGCAACATGGCTGCCCTCTGGCGTTCCCATAGAATACTGCAGCCTGACAGTTTCTAGAGAACATGTTCTCTATAGAGACTATTTGTTCTCTTGCTTTGTAAATCTAATTATAAAAAAACAATTATATCTCACCCTGTAAGCCTCAATCTAAAGTCAATCTAATTTTCTCTCCACAGTGCTGCAGTCTGAGCCTGTTCAGCGTCTGTTTATCAACAAGCTGAGAGAAGTGGGTGTGGCCTGGCAGAAACAGCTGCCCAATCCGACGCCTCGGTCCTCGCGGTCCCGCCTCTGCTCCGTCCACGCCATTCGGAACACACGCAGGAAGATGGAGGATCGTCACGTGATACTGCCTGAGTTTAACCGGCTTTTTGGGTTACAGGTCAGGGGTTAGGCTCAGACTTCTTATCACGCTCCTCTAGGTCTTATCACCTCGACCTGGTTTAGGAGAGTCGAGTCTGCTCCTTTGTGATTTTGTTCTAAATACGGATGTGCCACGTCTGAGGGATTGCAGATGTTTTTGTGAGGCAGGAGCGATATATCTGACAAATAAAATCTAATAGTCTGCCTTCACGTTAGCACATCGCTTGTGTTGTAGTTTGTAGTTTGAGCATGAATTAATTTAATGAGCCAGAATTTAATAGGTTAATAAAAGATTTGACAAATTTGGCAGAACAAACTCCTTCACTCTGAGGAAAACATGTACAAATGTAGGTGAAATGTTTGTAGGGAGGGAAATACTTGAGTCATTTTACTTCATTACTGTACTTTTTACTCCTTACATTTTTATTTTGACCTTCAGAGTAGATATTACAAATCTCAAACACAATGAAATTTTTAATTTTTTAAATTTTTTTCCATAGATATAGATTCATATAAGATGAGACGTCTCCTTTGCTGCCCATTTAAAAAAAAGAAAAGAAAAGAAAAGAAATATGGGTCTTTAAATCAAATTGCCATCAAAACAAAGTTAACTTTAAGTTTTGTATATTAGCCAGTTACACTTTGTAATTTAGCTATTTAAATTAGCTAGCAAGTTAAGTTTTGTAAATTAGCTAGTTACATTTTGTAATTTAGCTATTTAAATTAGCTAGCAAGTTACGCTTTGTAAATTAGCTAGTTACATTTTGTAATTTAGCTATTTAAATTAGCTAGCAAGTTACGTTTTGTAAATTAGCTAGTTACATTTTGTAATTTTGCTATTTAAATTAGCTAGCAAGTTAAGTTTTGTAAATTAGCTAGTTTCATTTTGTAATTTAGCTATTTAAATTAGCTAGCAAGTTACATTTTGTAAATTAGCTAGTTGCATTTTGTAATTTAGCTATTTAAGTTGGCTAGCAAGTTAAGTTTTGTAAATTAGCTAGTTACATTTTGTAAATTAGTTCGTTAAATTAGCTAGCTAGTTAAATTTTTGTTTTCATAGCTAATGCCGCTTTAACATTCATTCCAACAAGGGTATAAAACATTAGCTAAGCAAGTTTGTCTGAGTTAGCAAAATATTTTTTGCTTGACTGATTGCTTAGCAAACTAGCTAGTCACGCAGGGTCGGGCATGATGAACCTGCAGTCAGAGCAGTTAAAAATATTTACTTTTTACTCTTGAATTCTGTGTTTAAATGTGGACACTTTTTGCTTTCACTCAAGTAGATTTTCAGCTCCATATGATTTTGTAACAGTACCCGTACATTTACTGGAGTACAGTTCCTCTGTGCTCTTTCCACCCCTAGCTGTTCGTCTCTAAGTTCTGAATGTTGTACAGAATGTGATACCTGTCAAGTTTTATTTCTGAACAGACTGGTAGGGTGAATGATGTCATTTAAAGCCACAGGGATAGAACACAGCTTCAGTTTCCACAAGTGTGAAACAGTGAAAAGAAAAGAAAAACAGTGAAAATAACAAAAGTCTAAACAATGTGATAAATAAACTAGTCATGAAGGAGTTAAACTAGGAATGAAACAATATTACAAACTCGAAAAGATGTGTAATATGGTGGCGAGTCACGCTGCATGTAGCTGCCTGGTAGAAATTACACAATGTCTACTCTTAATCCTGTAAATGCTGCTGATTAAAGTTGGTCTATTTCCTACAGGACGGCGTGGAGCGTGAGTACTACGCCGTGTTTGATGGTCATGGAGGAGTCGACGCTGCCACCTACGCTTCTACTCACCTGCA
>CM040477.1:14863601-14904897 GCA_022758105.1 Pangasianodon gigas
TGTATTTCATGATAACTTTGATTTTTTTTTTTTTTTTTTTTTTACAATATCATGTTCAATATTACATAATGGTGTAGATCATACATAAGTATAAATATCTGTTATGTGTCGTAAGTAAAGAATAAACCACTTGAGGGTGTACTGTTATTGGAAAATAATCAATGATGTGGTATTGTGGTGTGGGCCAACGCAAAGTGGAGTCACTGTTACCACCCTGAAGTGAATAATTTTCCAATAACAGCATGTCTCAAAGCGTTTTATACCTCTTATATGACAGCAATTTGTCAACAATAACATACTTTTATTTCTTAACAAATGAGAGGTTATACTTTTTATCAATATATAGTTACATTTAATGTTGCAGGACACCTGTGGAAAAAAAAGTGTTCCTGTTATCACTTACATTTTAGCAGTTATTCAGTTCAATTCAATTTTATTTATATAGCTCTTTTTACAATGGACATTGTCACAAAGCAGCTTTACAGAAATCTGGATATAAATTTGAAATTTATAAATGAGCAAACCAGAGACAACGGTGGCAAAGAAAAACTCCCCGAGGCTACAAGAGGAAGAAATCTTGAGAGGAACCAGACTTAAACCACCCTCTTCATCTGGGTGATGCAGATCATGCGATTATAAATCAGATCAGTTATAATGAGTAATTTTTCATCACCTTCTCTTGAAGTTAAAAACGCAGCTTGTCAAGTTACATAGAAACCGGAAAACACAAACCGCTCCGTCCTGAAGACTTTCCTCTAGCAGAAAATGTAATATATAGATTTACTACAGCTTTACTACCCTGACACTGGAGACTCCTTCCATAAATGTTAAATAAATATCTTGATAAATAAATAAATATCTTGACTCAAATATAAGTTGTTCATCCTTTGATATCTTCATTAGCAAGTTTTGAATATTTTATTGTTGTTCAACATTGTTGTTGTTACTTGGTTGGCTAAAATAATAATAATTACAATTATATTGCTCTATATTAAAATTATTATTTGTCACAATTATGCAGCCAATTTAGGAACAAAATAATTGTGAACAAAATAACAGTCTAATATTTGTGCCTTATAAACCTGAATTCCTTTAAATGTATAAATTTCTGAATCAAAGGAAGTGAGTGATTACTCACATTTACTCTGTTGATCTTTGCAATGTTGAATATAAACACAAATTGACTTAATAAAGTAATAAATATACCACCAGAGTAGCCAATGAAACAGGAATTAATTCCCCAGCTTTAATAAAAACCAAAACCGTGGCTCAGAAATAACAAACATACAGTTAATAGTGTTACTAATATACTATATAATTAATGTGACATTGATTTTAGATATTAATTATGACAATATTGTATATGGTGGAAAAGATGGTGGCACGTCATGGGTTAAGGTTCTGTCCCACTGACTAGAAAGTTGTGAATTGAAATCCCAGGACTAAAACAGAGCTGCATTTTTATATTCTGCCAAAGGAATAAGTATAAATGTAATGTAAAAAAGTGTTCAGAGTAGAACCATCAGGTTTCGTCCTTGGGTGTTATTCCAGTGGAAAGTTCCGATAACATTTGTTTAATTTCTGAGAAAATCTCCTACACACATTCACACAGTCTGGATAGATGTTTGGTAAGAAGCTTTCAGGACGTTTGTGCTGTTAGTATATGTGTGTGTGTGTGTGTGTGTGTGTGTGCAGGTAGAGATATTAGTCAGCATGGTTATACTGCTCTAATGTGGGCGCAGTGAGAACGCTGTTGAGAGAGAGAGAAAGTTGCATGAAAGGCTTCGAGTTTAGTCACTCGAACTCTGAGGAAGCTGTGTTTTTTGTTTATTCCGCTCAGTGTTGTTTCTGAGAATGGATCAAGTGCACAGTGCAGCGAACTGGATTGCATCAGTTATTACTGATCACAGCCCATGAATGTTTGTGTGATTGTGTAACGTTTGTGTTGCATCTGCAGCGCATGCGCAGTGGCAGTACGGGTGTGGCTGTGTTGCTGGCTGCTGATTGGCTGACTGTGTCCTGGCTGGGCGACTCGCAGGCCATGGTGGTGAAGAAGGGCGAGCCCGTCATCCTCATGGACCCCCATAAACCTGAGAGAGAGGTACAACACACACTCATCATGGCCGGTCAATCACACACTACCTTATCATTAAGAGTATTGTGATAACAGTGACTGGTACATTTTAAATCACACTCAGAATCAGTAGTTCAATATGAAATTTTTCCCAACTACACAAGAAGCACTTTTTTTCTCCTTGTGGCTGTTTCTGTGACTTATAACTGAAGTGACGTACATAAGACGTTATAATTTTTGCATTAATAATGTTAATATTGTCACCTGCTTCATTTCAACACATAAATTCAAACATTAAACCATACACATATGTATGGCAGCCTGGGAAAACCCTTTAAATGCTGAAATTTAGACATCTTCTACTACACTTCTGAAACCTACAGGGTTACCTGAACTGAAATATTTTCCTCTTTTGCATTTATCTCAATCACGATTAAAGTTCTAGCATTTTAAAATCTACTCCCAAAAGTGAAAAGGGAGAAAACCGCATTTAAAGATTTCATTCCAGTTGCAGCGCAGGAGCATTTTGGATATTATTCACTCAGTATCTGATTACAAACTGAAATGATTAGGTTAATGGCCATTTCACTACAACACGTAGCTCTCCAGCAACTTAAATCAAAGCCTGACATTCACTGCGTGAAGAAATCACACTTCACTAGCAGGGTTTTAGATATCTTTAGGCAGGCTGAGGCTCCACCCACATGTATACAGATGTTTTTGAAAATGTCATTTTACCCCACTGTTTAAAAAAAAAAAAATCTTGGCCACATGAATAGCATTTTTTAAAATATACTGTATACATCCACACTAAAAGTCAAAAACGATTTGAAAATGCTCGCATGAGCACAGCTATAATATTTCATAAACTGCTATGTCAAAGACCTCAAGAACAGCGCTGACATCTGCATACTGAGCGGCAGAGAAGGAGAAAGGAAAAGAAACCCCAACATGCAGAGAAAATGCAGAAAAAATGTATGTCTTCAAAAATATCCTTCTACATGTGGATGGGTCCTGACTGTTTTTGCCACCATTTGATAAACTGGCTCTTTACACAACATAATCTTTGCAGGAAGGAAGCCAAAGCAAGATTACAAAATAAAAAAACATTTACACATCATTTATGTTGAAATATATCTACGATTTCTTAAAGTCACATGGTTTCTTAATCTGACAGGTTACGATATAGATATGGTATAATGCTAGTGTGATACTATGCAGTTAAGTCAAATGAACATGACCTATTTAGGAGGTAATCTAAATGACAAATCACCCATATCATAAAAATTGTTGATAATTTTCGGTAAATGATGACTTTGTTACTTATATAAAATGTGTTGCATGAATTGAGCCTAATCTAGGCTAGAGGCTATTATTGTGTGGTTCAAACTTTTGTAATCAGGAAAACACACTTCCAAGTACAGTAATCAGCTAATCAAACAGTTTGTGTAATGGATTCTAACATTGTACTGCATTAATCATATGTATACATCGGCCATGTTATGTCTGATGTCAGGCTCGGTGGAAAAAGGGCAAGTTGTCCATTCTCAAAAAATACAAAAGTGGACCAAAAACTCGACCTGTGTTCCACACACAACTTTAAGAAATGGGATAAAACCTCCTCCAAGGACACAGCATTGAGAAACAGTAACTGGATTGAAGTCTATTCCCGCTATATTAAAACTGTAGTTAGTTGCATTCTGGACGTTTGCCTTTTTCCTCTTCTATTTCTCATGAACAAAACGTCCAAAAATGATCACACTGATATTTTATCCCTCCAAATTAGGCAGAAAAGAAAAATGGTTTTTAAAGTATATTTTGCTAAACCTTGCTGAAGGGAATGTTCCAGAAATACAGATTACTGCTCCTTTAATTTTGAAGGGAATCCTTAAGCGACTGTTAAGTGCATGAAGTGGACGAAGATTTATTTTTCTTGGCTTTGCTAAGAGGAGGCTAAAATGGGTGCTGAAAGGATCGGTTTTCTTCACCCTAAGTGATTTCATGTGTTTAGCCTTCTTTTTAGTGAAATCTGTGGGAGAACAATCTTATCAAGTCATCTACTTCATGCACTTTTTAGAATGTCCTTTAACTATGCCTTAACTTATTATCTTATCTGAAATATTACGCCTTTAATAGCAGCTGTAATCAGTGTGTGTTAAGATTTGGTTGTAGTTTTATACTCTTCTCAGGAGTGAGAAAATACTTTTGGACGCGTTGTTCATGACTGACTGAAAATGGAAAGCTGAATGTTAACAGAAAAACAAGTGCAATCTTTTAAGTGCTCCAGGTTTTATCGTTGTTGTTTTGGATAAGCTTTAGTTAGTGTATATCATTTTTTATGAATGTTAAGACATTAGCATTACACATTTATTTCTACTGGCTGGTTATTATTTCTGCGTGCTCCTGGTGGTCTCTGATCCTCCTCTGTCTGTGCAGGATGAGAAGAAGAGAATAGAGGATCTGGGTGGCTGCATCGCCTTCATGGGCTGCTGGCGTGTTAACGGGACATATGCTGTTTCCAGGGCAATAGGTGAGTAACCACGATAATGATGTCACTTTTTTTCGTCTGAGTGATCTGACTGGAATTGAGAGAATGACATCATTTTTAGGTCACTCGCTAATGTCACTGTAATTTACCAGAAGTTATTAGCAGACGTCAGTGCAGCAAGCTTATTTCCAACAAGCTTTGGAGTTTTTTTTACACATACAGTCAGGTCTGTAAGTATTTGGGCAGTGACACAATTTTCATAAATTTTGCCTCTGTACACCAACACAGTGGATTTGATATGAAGCAATCATCTTTAATTCAAGGGGTTTAACAAAAATATTGCATTAATCGTTTAAGAATCACAGCCATTTTTTCAGGCTCAAAAGTAATTGGACAATTGACTGATAAGCAGTTTCGTGGCCAGGTGTGGCCTGTTCCCTCGTTATTTCATGATCCAAAGCATACCACATCATCTGTCAAACATGGTGGAGGAAGTGTTATGGCATGGGCATGTATGGCTGCTAATGGAACTGAGTCAGTGGTGTTTATTGATGATGTGACTGCTGACAGAAGTAACAGGATGAATTCTGAAGTGTATAGAGCTGGATGATTTCTTCTCAGATTCAGTTAAATGCTGCAAAACTGTTAGGACGGGGCTTCATAGTACAGATGGATAATGACCCGAAACGCACAGCGAAAGCAACCCAAGGGCTTCTTAAGGCAAAGAAATTAAATGCTCTTAGATGTCTGATGACCTCAACCCAATTGAGCATGCTTTTCACTTACCGAAGACAAACTGAAGGCAGAAAGACCCAAAAACAAGCAGCAAATGAAGTTGGCTGCAGTAAAAGCCTGGCAAAGCAGCTCAATGGAGGAAACTCAGCATTTGGTGATATCCATGGGTTCCAGACTTCAGGCAGTCATTGACTTCAAAGGAGTTGCATCCAAGTATTAAAAATAATCCTAATATTTATGATTATGTTAGTTTGTCCAATTATTTTTGAGCCTATGAAAATGGGGGGACTATGTAAAAAATGGCTGTAAACAGTTAATGCAATATTTTTGTTAAACCTCTTGAATTAAAGCTGAAAGTCTACACTTCAGTTACATCTTGATTGCTTCATTTCAAATCCATTTTGGTGGCGTACAGAGGCAAAATTACCAAAATTGTGTCACTGCGCAAATACTTATGGACCTGACTGTATTTATATATAATACATATATATATTCAAACTGAGCAGACCACTTTATACATAAACAGAATTTTCACTTTCCATCACTCCTCCACAAAGTATCACATCAAAATGCTGAAATGAGAAATCTCTGACATTAGTGTCAAATTCTTGGTTCTCGTTGACATGCACACTTCATGACGTGCTGTTATTGGAAAATAATCAAGTTTGGGGTGGTAAAAGTAGCTCTGCACGTGTTTTGTTCAGAGATATTATAAAATTTTTATATAATGCTTTTTAACTCTCCTGTCCTCAAATCAATAACAATTTCTGAACCATTTTAGCGATTTTTAAAGCAACTTCATAAATCCTATAACCCACTGTATAATAAATATTAAAAACAAGCCCAGATATTATACCAGGCTGATTTTATTTTTAGCCAAATATGCTAAATTCAAATATAAACTTAACATTCGGAAGCATCCGAAATCCATTTTAGCAAAAATAAATATAAGCAACGTAAGTTAACGAGGACAATAACTTTGTCATTTGCCGCTTTATTATTTGTGCCTGTGAAGAAGCTTATTACCATTTTGACATGAATTTTCCTCCCTAATATTTATGGATACACACAGTGCACAAAGTCAGCTACATTTTTTTAGGAGCAACTATTGTGACTTTTCCACACTGCTTATTTTCCCATATTCATTTTATTTATATACTGAAATGCGCTATGTGTTTTTATACAGTAGTGTTGTTGAATACTCGATTCTGATTGATCAGAAAATGTTGATTAATTTTCTATAACATCAGTTTTTTAAATGTATTTTAAAAATTTACAATTTACAATTTTTAAAATGTATCTCATTTTTGATATGATGACATTTTCTGTAAGGAGACATTTATTTAGCGTTTTTGGAAGAGAACTTTAGGTCTATATAACTGTATATTAGCTTCTATATAATGTATAAAGTCATAACAGGAAAAAGTGCAATGTGTTATTTTTTAATAAATAACAGTGGTTAGTGTTGGTAAATTGCTGTGGTATAAGAGGAATAAAACACTTCAGGATGTGCTATTATTGTAAAATGATCAGTTCAGGGTGATCACAGTAAATCATACCATCCTGTCCTCGATTATTTTCCTGTATGACAGTACGCATTTCCATCTCTGACTTTCAGGTGATTTCGATCAGAAGCCGTACGTGTCCAACGCGGCAGACTGCTCCTCGGTTCAGCTGAGTGGAGATGAGGACTATGTCCTGCTGGCGTGTGACGGTTTCTTCGACGTTTTGCGGCCAGCTGATGTTCCTGCTCTGGTTCTGGAGGCCCTGCGTGAGGCTGGTGGCTCGGGGGAGAACGTCGCTCAGAGCCTCGTGGCTCAGGCTAAAGCTGCTGGCTCCAGCGACAACATCACCGTCCTGCTGGTGTTCCTGCACGAGCCACGGGACCTTCTACTCTCAGAGACGACGGCAGGGCAAGTGTGAGAGAGCACACAGGAAAGAGAGACAGGAGTGTTAGAGCAGACCACTAGAGGGCTGATGATCTCTTTGCCATCTCACTGTATCTGACACTGAGGCATCACACTGCTCAGTGTCATACTTTAATAATTAAGGTCATCGAAGTGCGAAATGATGTCAGTGTAGTTCTTAATATCAGAGAAACAGTGTTTTTTTTAATGTTAAAAAGTGATGCCTTTTATTTGACATTTTTACAGCCTTATTTTCTATTATACCATTTTTACATGCATAAATCTTTAAGACTGTCACTATTTTTGAATCTCAATCAAGAGACATCATCCTTTTTTTTTTTTTTTCTTTGACAGAATGCAGTTTTAATTTCTCAAGTTATCTTTGCCTTGACATACTGACTGTTCATGATTTCCCAGGTGCTTATTGTTCCAAAAAGGCTGTGATACCGTTCTTATAGGTCTCTTAGGGATCACCGTTCTCTGTTTAAAAAGATCGCAGTAATGTTAACAACATTGCATAAAGTGTGAACGCATCAGTTGCGAAGTTATTTTCGTAACATTAAAAAAAGGTGTTGGGTTCATTTTTCTGTTAAGATGTAATGGTTATGTTGCAAGCCTGTGTTTTATTGTATTTTATTTTTACGTTTATTTATAGCTGTTACAACGCAGTATAACATTATAGGGCATACCAGTCTGTATTGGTCAAAGTATCGTGCTTTGAAGATAAAATGCACAGTCAGTTTCTTAAGAACGTCAGTCAGTGTTTTTGCATTTTAATTTTTTAAATGTTTTAATATGCATTTGTTGATGACATGAACTGTTAGCAGCCTTTCAGTGCCAAAAAACATTTTGCAAGAGTCTAACTTAGCCAGGAGTTCTTTGTGTATGTGATCTCCTTCAGTGTATATGTATATAATTAATATATTTAACTTAAAGGAGCGGTTTGTAATTTTTAGAGCTTTTATCTGCCTGTGAGCTGAACTGCAGTTGCAGCAATAATATTCATAAACTCCACTTCCTCTGTTAAATCTACATATGTTTTGTGAGGTTCCTTTTAAAATAAAGTGGAAGAGTGAATTTCAGGACCAGAAAAATGTAACAAGTTCCTCGAATTTTGGAAAAAAAAAAAACCAGCCAAATCTATTGCGTAACAATATTGCAAATCCCTATCAAAAAATATAGTTTTCTGAAAGTATTTTTGAAACTGTGTGATTATTACAGGCCTAGAAACCCTTCTAAACATTACAGACTACACCTTTAATCTTTTTTCTCATTGAACACAGTGTTGATCGTGATTAACGTGTAGTGTAGGTCAGTTTTCCAGGCATTGATTAATCCTAATTCCAGACTGAGACAGACTTTTGAGTCCAAGCCTGGAAAAACTGCTCCTCCAAGCATGTTGGTTTCTCCAAACACTAGTTTAATGTTTGTGTGTTTGTGTTTGGGGAAACTTGCAGCCAGGCTGGCTTGCTGTCAGGCCACAGGTCCTGCATGCACTGGGCCGTCTCATGTTACCGCCCGTTCACATGTCATGAATATTTGAAAGCCTTGTGACATGGAGCTAATATGACTGGACCGTGGCTTTAACGCGAGCAGGCTAAGAATAGAGCTAACTATATAGAGAGAGGAGGAAGGAGAAAGTGTTGATTTAGTGATTTGGTGTATAGAAAATGCCGAGGACATTGACATGCAGTGATTCTTTCACATTTCACATTAATATTTTTAATCTGTTTTAACAATCTTGTGTATGACTGGGAATAACTGGCTTACATTACCTTCTACCTGCCTCAGAAATGTTTCTTTAGAGTTGCTCTTCTGCCTAGCATTGCAATTTGCAACGAAGATTAGACATTTTGGAGTGATGTATGTGTGATTTTTTTTTTTTTTTTTTTTTTTTAAATTGACTCCTTTTTAAATCTAACAATACATGTGCATTTTGTATGTGAATAACTGACTTAAATGATCTTGTATCTGTCTCAGTAGTGACATCATGGTTGCCATGGTTACTGGTATAAATGGACTAGCAGGGCTAACCTCTCTTGTCTTTCAAAGATAGAAAGACATGAATAGAGGTTTTCATTTTTGGCATCCACACCAGATTATTTCCTGTTAACGAATGTCTTAAAGTGAAATATTTTGGATTTTTTTGGAACCAGGAGCAACAGCATCACTAATGGTCGTAAGAAAATTACACTGAATGGTATAAAGAAGTGACTCTGGGGCTGATTTCTTTCTAGCTCACACTGTAGATTCATGCATCCTATCAGCCTATATGTTCTTTGTTGAATTATTGATGATTAGATTTGAGCCCTAAAATTTTAGGTTAGCAGAATTTTTTTTAAACTCCCATTTCTTTTTTTTTTTTTTTTTTTTTTTTTTTTTTTTTTTTTTTTTTTTTTTTTTTTTTTTTTTTTTTTTTTTTTTTTTTTTTTGATTTTCCCCCATTTTTCTCCCCAATTTGCTCACCTGCCAATTCCTACCCGCCAGCCAGCCCTCTCCAATCTTAGGACAGCTACCAACTGGGAAAGGGTGAAGACTAGCATATGCTTCTGAGACATGTGAAACCAGCGTCTTTTCAAACTGCTGCTCATGATGCATCACAGGGCCGATAACACACTCAGAGAAAAATGCAATCTGCCCTCTTCTGCATACATGAGCTCATGGATGCCCTCGATTGGTTAGTGTCGCTGTGATTGACAGTAGAGAGAGAGAATGCCGTCCCTCCCACCCTGAGATCACGGACAATTTTGCGCCCTTGGCTCCCGGCAACGGATGGCTGTAGCAATGTCGGGATTTGAATTTACAATCTCCTGACGATTGTTCGAACGCTCTTCTGTTGCACCACTGATTTCTAGAACAAGTTTCCTGAGAACGTTTCGAAATGTTCCCGCAGCATTTTTAGTGAGCTAATGTTAGTTGGTTTCTGTCTAACTGTAAACATTGTGAAGTACATCGTTATCGTGCGAAGTCAGTCGTTTTCAGAACATTTCGGAAACGCTATTTTGTAACATTACAGCCGAATCTTCTTAGATCCTGTTAAATACGTGTCTGAAAGTTCGGATAATGTTGGGTGCTTTCCTGCTGTGTGTCATGATGTTGAAAAGCCCCAGATTGATCAGGAGTGTGTATATTTGACTTTGACCTGCTTTAATTTGGCTATCAGTTATCTCTCTGCTGTTAGTCTTTACAGTCATTGTGTGCCACTTGCATAATGTGGAAACTTAATCTGTCTGATCTCACATTTCCGATCAGAGTAGTAATACTTCATGACTTCACTGGCGATGTAATCAGACAGGTTTAGATAAAACTAATATCCTGGTTTACCGATATGTAGTGTTGTCATGGGCATCATCAAAACACACTTTTTTGCAATTGGTCGCATTTTGTCTCCTCTCACGTAAATCGTTTTTGAGCAGAGTTAACGTGTATAATATTGAACATCGTGGATTCGGAGTTTTTATTAGCATTGAAAGACCCATGGTTACTTACTTTCTGATGCTGAAGCAAATTTTGACATTTGAAAATGTTCACTATTGACTGAACGCAGCGTTCCAAAGGAAATTAGTAGCTTGTAGCTGTTGGTGTTTTTTTTATTAGAGGACGTGAATCCAGAACACTTAACCCATGTGTAACACATATCTCACACTTTTGTGCCTTATTTTGTTGTAATACGAACACTGCCAATACACGCAACTGTTTCTTTTCACATCTACTGAACTGATCAACTTGTTTATTCCACTTGAACTTTTCTACATGCTGTTGTGCCTGTTTAAACGGTTTATAAACTTTTCTACTTTATACTGATGAATAACTTTGATTCCATGCTGTTTTTATATGTCATTAGATTGTAATACCTAATTTAATGATAACATTGGTAATTTAGAATGGATTCAGGTTTCTGTAGGGAAAAGTCAGTGGATATATTTTGGAAACCTTTTCCTGGAAAGTATTACATCTGCATTTCATTTGCATTCAGTAACACGAGAGCTGAAATCTAATCAGTCGGGATATTAAATAAACAATAACCACATGTTTTGTTTCATGTCTCATTTGTTTGCAATTTACTGTAATTCCTTATGTAACAGCTGCTGTAGGCGGCCATCATGTTTCAAGGTTGTTTAATGTAATTGGTGGTTAAAATAATTAGTGCAAGTCGAACATGGCCAGATATTTTACACTTACTGTACATTCTCACTTTCTACTCATGATATCTTCCAAATATACTTGAATAAATATGTTCATTTCTTTTCCTTCTCTTCTGTTACAATTCCGGGTGAATAGAAGTATTTATAGCGTACTGCCCAGATAATTATGAGAAATATAATTTTAAATTGTATGCTGGTTGTTATGCAGTGTTAATGGGAAGAAGATTTAGATGATCCGTTATAAAGTTAGAAACCAACTTTGGTAGGACATCAGTGCACTCTGGGAAATTGATATGGTTTTGTAAAGAGTCGGTGGAGAAACTAATATTAAAAGCTACAGTGTCTCACAGCTCTAAGGTCCTTGGTTCAATCCTGACCTTGGGCTACTGTCTGTTTGGAGTTTTGCATGTTCTCCCTGTGTCCATGTGGGTTTCCTCTGGGTTCTCCGGTTTACTCCCACATCCTAAAAACATGCAGGTAGGTGAAACGGCTACATTAATGACCCCTAGATGTGAATGAGTGTGTGCAAAAGGAATGGTGTCCCATCTAGGGTGTGTCCCTGCTCCAAGCCCTGTTCCCAGGATAGGCTCCAAACCCACTGGACTATTTACTGAAGATAAATAATTGAATATACTGAAAATATTTAAGACCTACCTAGTAGTGTAAATGTAAAAAAAAAGAAGAAGAAAATACTCACCAGGAAGTACTTGTGCCAGTAAACTGTGTTTGTAACTGTTTCCTTTAATTACTGATGGATCTGGTGTCAGTTGACATAACCTAAGCAATTATTAACAGCTGGGAATGTACAAATACAGAATTCTGGCCCTGTGTTAATGATGCAGTTGTTGGGCTCAGTTTAACTAGCAGTGGTAGTGCCAGTTAAAAATTACACACATAAACCCTTTAAGAAAAACCTTTAAAATAAACACTCTTACAAAAAAAATATTTATTAAAGCAGCCAGGGACCCCTCTAACTGTAAAATAAATTTCAATAATAACTTTACTGGAAAGGTTCTTTGGATGAAGAAGTGTTTCAGCAAAAGGGTTCTACTTGAAACCTTTTCTGAAAGGAAAGCAGTGTGTTGTTTACTGGGTTTAGGGCTTTTATAATTGTGATATATTACATTATATTAGGCTACAGAAATTGGTTTTACTCCTACAGCTTCAGAAGCAAAATGTTGGATGCGAACCAGTTTAAGAAGTCTAATATAATGTACCATACCACATCATGCAAAACATTTAGCCTATATTAAGTGTTTCAAGTTCATTTCCATTGAGCATTTAGGGAACGTTGTGTCTCCTACTGCTTCTGAATTTTTCCACCTTCTATATATCTAACTTATAAATACTATATCGTGGTTAAATAAAAAATAATACTAGCACTTGAGTATACTCATAAGGTTGGCTGGTGGTGTAGGAAAACATGATACTACTATTAGTGCTGTCAGCTTGAACCAGTCTTGCCATTCTTCTCTGAGGTTTTCATCGACTGCCTCCGGAACTGCCGCTCACTGGATGTTTTTTGTTTTTCGCACCATTCTGTGTAAACTCTAGAGACTGTTATGTGTGTGAAAATGCCAGATCAGCACTTTCTGACATTAGATTAGATTCAACTTTATTGTCATTGTGCTTGCTAGGAAGCTGGGGTCAGAGTGCAGGGTCAGCCGTGATATGGTGTCCCTGGAGGGGATGTAGTTAAGGGCCTTGCTCAAGGGCCCAACAGTAGCATTTTTTCTTTATTCTGATGTTTGCTGTGAGGATTAACTGAAGCTCTTCACCTCAGTTAATCTCCATGATTTTATGCATTGCGTTCCTGCCACATGGCAGATAAACCTGACTTAAGTGTTGTGATGCAGTGGAGAGATCAGCACCTATAATGCCCAGATATACACTAAATACTCCTTATCCAACGCCTCCATCTTTTATGTTTATTTGCATTTTTTTTCCCCACTATAAACACTGGATCTTGTACGAGCTGCAGTCCTTTACACTCCAAGCAGTGCTGCTGAATGCTGCTCGGGGATCACGTGACCTCCCCCGTTATTTCCTGCCGCAGCGGTTTAGCTCGCGCTCCGCTCACAAGCTCCGTCTGCAGTCTCCGTCGCTTTCACTGCATGTCAGCTCACACACACACACACACGCGCACACACACACACAGAGACGCGCGCGCGCGCACCCGCACAAACACACTTTTTCCTCCTTTACAGCCATTTTTCTTTTTTAACTCGCCGGAAGAGCAGCTCGTTCAAACTCGGAATACATTCTGGGATAAATCTGGGACTCTGCTCTGTTAACACCGGGGGGGTCTCAGTGTGTGCCGTGCGCTTTGTGTGAGGGAAGTTTGTATTTATTTAGTATTATTATTATTTCTTTCCTCCAGCCATGTCGACAGCAGCAGCAGCTGCAGCGGCGGTGTGTGGCGCTGCTGCTGCCGGCGGCGGCGGCCCCAATCCCGGATCCGGAGCCGAGCTGGTCCGCGGGCAGGCCTTCGACGTCGGGCCACGGTACACCAACCTGTCCTACATAGGCGAAGGCGCTTACGGGATGGTTTGGTAAGTTTCAAACGTTTTCCCAAAACATTCCATGTTCTTTCCTTCTTGTTAGTTAAGCGTTCATTCAATCAGTGCAGTGCCAGTTATGAGTTCGGGTCCGTACACTAGCATACTAAACAGTACGGCAGACTACAGCGTCACATTATAGTGGCGTTCTATTTGTTTTTTTCTTGCATACTATTCAGTGCGCTAGTATGCGGTTTTTGGACGCAGCCTTAGTTAGCCGTTAGATTAGCTCAAGTGGCTAACACTTTGGCCGTAGAATTTGCATACATGCCTTGTGGGTGAATGTTTTGGCTTCCTTACGACCAAAATATTCACTTTGGTGAAATGTATTTACCATATTTGCAGCGAATTAAGTGTGGAAAAGAAGGCTAATCGGATTTACAGGATTTGTAGCTTTTTAAAGCTAGCTAGCTAACTAACTTAAATCACTTGTTGATACCCGGTTTCACTTATAATGTGACTGTTTTCTCCCAGATTAGGGGCTAAATATTCAGCCCTGCATCCATTCAGCAAGCTAAAAGGATTAGTTTTGATTTTAAAGCATGCTATTCAGATGTTTGTTGAAACATAAAATGAAATATGGCGATTTAATATCTGTCTAAATGAAAACTATCATATAATATTCAGACATTTTCCTGCAATCATTCAGGTTTTGAGCTCTTTATTTTTTTCTTAGAGAGAGATTATGCTGCATAAATGAAGCTTGATTGCAGGCAAGTGATTGCAGTAAGGATATTTTGCAATCATGGGTAGTTTGCTTCATGATCAGTGGTTTGGTGCAGCACTGTGTTGCAAAAGGAGCTAATGCATACGCAAAAAGTCGCTGGACATCTCCAGCAACGTCACAAAATTTATTTGCATATTCATAGACTCGTCATGGTCATTTGCATATTAACACGTGTTGCATGAAGTAGGAAGATTTTCTGAAGTAACCTACTATAATAATAACAACAATGATAATAATAATTTTATCAGAATATGAAATAACTTATTTCTTATAGAAATAAGTTGTCTTTGGTCATGGCAACACAAACTATATGTATTTATAAAATACTACAGTTTCTGTCATGAATGCAGAAAAAAAGAAGCTGTGGTATTGAGCAGTAAAAAAAACCTAAAGGAAACATTATGGATGGAATAATTTGCTTTTATTACTTACTTAAATATTGCCAAGAAGATGGCAAGTTTAAAAATGAAGAACAGAGAAGTGAGACAAACATTGGTGATCAGTGATTGGTCACTGGGAACAATGGCGATCAGTGATTGGTTATTGGGAAAAACTGTAATCACTGATTGGTTGCTGAGAACAAAGGTGATCAGTGATTGGATGTTGTGAGTAATGGTGATCAGTGATCACTGATTGGACATTGAGAACAGCGATGATCAGTGGTTGGTTGTTAGGGACAGTGGTGATCAGTGGTTGGTTGTTAGGGACAGTGGTGATCAGTGGTTGGTTGCTAGGGACAGTGGTGATCAGTGGTTGGTTGTTAGGGACAGTGGTGATCAGTGGTTGGTTGTTTAGGACAGTGGTGATCAGTGGTTGGTTGTTTAGGACAGTGGTGATCAGTGGTTGGTTGTTTAGGACAGTGGTGATCAGTGGTTGGTTGTTTAGGACAGTGGTGATCAGTGGTTGGTTGTTAGGGACAGTGGTGATCAGTGGTTGGTTGTTAGGGACAGTGGTGATCAGTGATTGGACACTGAGCACAAAGGTGATCAGTGATTGGTTGTTGGAACATCATCTCATGCAAGAGCAACTTGGTCTTTACACACAGGTGGTGAGTCGAGTGAACCTGCTCTCTCAGCTTGTACAACTAGCAGCTGTGATTTAAGCTGAAGAACCGTATCAAGTGTAGGACATTTGCTAACAGCTTCCGCTCAATTTGCTGCTAAAGAGGTCTAAAAGTTGGCAACACTGGTGCTGTCTAGTATTAACATAAAAACTAGGAATATATAATTTCTTAAACACTGTTGTGACTATAAACATACACTATGCTAGTGAACCTTCTGACAAATTCAGTTTGTTAATCTCAGTACAGTGTAGGCGTTCTGATATGTCACAGTATTTGCTTGATTGATCCTAAAACTACAAATCTTTTGGTCTAAATAATTTGGGTCAACCATAAAGGACTGATCAGTGCATGGTATCTCACAATCACAATATGCAGCTATAAAATAAAACAGCACCGCATATGTTTATTTATCTTATTATGTGAATGCTTCATAACCTAGGTTTATTAGTTTTAGTTTTTTTTTTCCACAGAATCCTTGCATGTAACGCACTTTTTTTTTTTTGAAGCTAAGGCATTCTATAATGTTAAATATAATTCTCATATGCATTAGATGAGACCTGGAGGTAGGGAGAGGTGAATGCGTGCATGGTGATGTCATTGCACAATGATGGGGAAAATACAAGAGGTTTCTTTTAAGTGATTGATGAAGCATGCACGAGAAAAGGCCAGTTTTGATTTCAGCTCGTCCTTAACCAAGTCAGAGTGCACATCCTGTCCGATCCCAGTCCGATGTCGTCCATCTGTTCCCAGTGAGAGGAGTGGTCAGGCATTGAGAGTGATCTCATTATTGGCCCGAGTCTGCTTTGGGTTCTTACACCGAGTGGAATGAATGAGCTGGGCCTCCGGTTTACACCCTGTACACTACAGAGACAACAACAAAAAGCAGCTCTTGGTGTAAACTTTGCCTACAAGCTGCAGTATGTCTCTCTGTATGGACGTCTGAATTGGGAGGAAGTGGGCTGCTATCTGGACTTGGCAAGTTGAGTCCAACATGGATGAAATGGATCCCAGTGCATATTTGACTAGCACAGGCATGGAACAAACTGTTGCATTGGGTTACAAGGATGGGAAGGGTGTTCCGAAGGCCCGAGGCTTTAGTGACGGGAATTCGGATGAGGCTGTGGAGCCGGAGAACACGTCAGAGCAGCATTTTCCTCAGTTCAGATTCAATTTAGAGGATACTTGAGTGTTTTTCAACCTGATTTCTATCACATCTGTAGATTACCACAGACAAGAATTTTGATGCATATTCTTTCAGACTGAAAAATTTGTGGTGATGTGTTATCGGTGGAGTTTTCAGACCTAATGGATCTAAAAATAAGAATAAGCGGATCTTTAAAAAAAAAAAATTTTTTTTTTTTTTTTTTTTTTTTTTTTTTTTTTTTTTTAAACAAACACATAATTGTTGGTAATGTGAAGCTTTCTGCAAGGAAACATTTAACATACAGTATATACAGTATATACTTTCATACAGTATATACTGTATTAAAGGAGTCTCCAGTGTCAGTAAGTTTTCCACCACAGGAAAGTCTTCAGGACTGAGAACAGGAAAAAATAAACAACTTTAGGGTGGTAATGGTAACTGCTTTGCATCGGGCCGCATCACAACATCCCGTCACTGATTATTTTCCTAAAACAAGTGTTTTATTCGTTACATATTATATAAGTTTTCAACAATAGCATTCCAAAAATGCCCCTACACCTCCATTATTAGTGACTTTATTAGTGTCTGTACTCACACAGATGCAGTAGTTAGAGATTAGGTTAAAAAATGCTGGAGTGTTCTCTAGAAATGTCTTTCCACATACTTGCGCTCTGTGGGAGCCATCAAGTCTTAATTATGGAGTGTCGCAGCTCAGGGAGTTCTCCTCCTTCCCCTTGAGTCCTGCGGTCCCCCGTTTGGCAGATCTTGGCATTCTGCTGGACTTTCCATCCCGCCTCCAGCACTGAATATGAAACCCTCGTTTCCTGCAGCCTCACATCGGATCTCCTGCATCATCCGAAAGCAGAAAATCACAGCGACTGCTCCTGTCAGCAGCTAGCCACATAGCAATCCAGAAACAGGGGCCAACGTTTGGTCAAGTGTCAAGGATGACTGATCTTAAAACTGTTGTAAATAAGTAGACTGTAAGAGTAGACCCAGATGTGGTGGACTAGAGGATAAGACATTATTATTATTATTATTATTATTATTATTACCACAGTGCTGTTGAATTCTCGAATCCATTTGGTCAGATGGTTTTGATTTTGTTTTATATAAAAGCAGCTCTGTGAAGGCAAATCACATGTTTATATTCATGCACTCATTCTACTACATTATCGTTTCTATAGTAACAGATAATTCACAGGAACTTGTATGCTGGGCTCTCCACCAAAAAAACAAAAAAAAATGTATATATAATTGTTAATATGGTGACGTTTTCTGTGAGGAAACATTTATTTTGCATTTGTAGAAGGAGTCTCCAGTGTCAGCAAGCTGTAACTGTCAAAGGTTTCCAAAAATTCTTCAGGACAGCGGACTTTGCGGTTTCTGTGTAACAAGCTACTTTTTTTTCTGAACTACCGCACGTGTCACAGTTGGAGGAAAGAGCTATCCGCCCTCTACCGCATACATGAGCTCACAGACACCCACGGTTGGCTAGTGTCGCTGTGATTGACAGGGTTGAGAAAGTGTGCCATCCCTCCCACTCGGAGAGCATGGACAATTTTGCTCTCTTGGATGGCTGTGACGTTGTAGGGATTCAAAGTTGCGATGTCCGGACAATAGGGCAAACGCAGTTCCACCACTCGGGGACCAAATGAATAAAAATTGTAATTGTTGGAAAATTACAGTGGCATAAAAGGAATAAAATACTTTGGGACATGCTGCTGTAGGAAAATAATCAACTCCAGGGTGGTAACAGTAACTACCCTCATCACAACACCACTTTGTTGATTGTTTTCCTATAGCAGCACACCTAAGAAGAGCCTGCGTTGTTTTAATTGAGGCTTGAGCAGTGGCTCAGTGTCGAAGGCCTACTGATCGGAAGGTTGTGAGTTCAAATCCCAGCCAAACCAAACTCCCACTGTTGGATTCTTGAGCGAGATCTTTAACCTTCAACTGCTTAATTAAACCCTGCCTTGGATAAAAAGTCAGCCAAATTATTAAATCAATAAGTAAATGTTCATGAACACTTTAGGAATGTTTCTAACAGGGTCTGTTTAGTGTTAAATTGGTTTCAGAAGCTGAAATGAAAGCAGGGAGTGTGTGATGAGGAAATGTGTGAGTGAGAGAGAGACAGGAAGAATGGAAACAGGAAAGGGGGGGGGGATAGTTCGAGTAAAAGAGTTAAATGTGACAGGGTGGATTTGGCAGAGACAGTGAAAGTGAGTGCTCAGAGGGAGGGCATTCCATTTTGTTGTTCACGATCACTGAAGCGCTGGTTCCCGTAAATGTGTGTGTGTGTGTGTGTGTGTGTTTGTCTGCTCCCAGCCGTCCGCATGCCAGCACTCGTGTCCATTGTGTTGGATTTGAACTCGGGGCCTGCTGTAGGTGATGTCACGTCTTGTTCCCTGTGCAGATTTGACTGTTGGGCGGAAACTTTATCTCCTTTAATGATCTCCACGCTTGTGCCAGAGCTCCTGTTTGCTTTACAGAGGTGTTACACTTTAGCCTTCACTTCTGCCCTGCAGTTAAATGAGTCCTTAATCATCTCAGATGGTTCCTGATGGCTTGCTGCATTGTGTATGATAAGCACCTACTCTGCTTCACACCCTTGGATGCCTGCCAGAGGAACGTGCTGCTTTTTTTCTTATATGGAGCATCCTGAAAAATCCTGCTTGTTCTGACCAGCTACCAAAAAACATACCCAGTTGGTCAAACTGGTAGACTGTCTTTACCAGCTGGTTGAAAGGAAATCATTTCTGAATTACTACTACAACAAATGCGACAAGTTATTTTTAAGAAAATATCACAACAGTAAGCGAAAAATTACAAACATTGATTGATCAGTTCAGTGACGTAATAAGGAAGCTGGAAAACAACTTACCAAAACTGGTCTACCAGCTTGACTAGCTCGGTGGTGGTTTTGGCAGCTGGTATCTGGTCAGACCAAGCTAAATTTTTCAGCAAAGTTGTTTCACTTTCCATTTTTATTTTCTCTCAAGAGATGTGTTTAGATTTGTAGACCTTTTCCTAAGTAAACTAGAAAGTTTGTTTTCTCTGTTTTTTTCTAATTGAAAACAAAAAAAGGCATGGGGCTTCACTTTATTAAACATCCATCTAAGTCATTTTCACCCATTTGTAAATAATTTCAAAGTAATGTGCATGTAAACAGCTACATGGACTTCACTCATTCGAACTCCCTCAAATGTGCGTCAAACAGCTGCTTTTGTAATTCGTCAGGGGAGTTTACAGTTAAAATGGTTTAAAAGAATACTGATACTGTTACTCAGCAGCTATTGATACTGATACTGACTCCTCATTGTGGGACAAAAAAAAAATGAAGGTTTTGCATTTCACATCCTGTCATCTGTCAATTTTAATCAGATTAAAAAAAGTTTGTTCATTCTAGCAAGTCTCACATGTGAACATAACTGACGTTTAAAACATGCTGAATAGATTATATGAACATAAAAATAAAACAACTGTGCACATCTTTGTCAGCTCTCAAAACTCAGGCTATGGCTTTAAAACCATGTTTTTTAATATGTAAGGTATAACACATGACAGACCGTGCTGTTATACAAAAATAATGCACGCCAGTGGGAGGGGTGTGATGCAACAAAACGCGTAAGCGGAGTGCCGCTTCCCCACCAAGACTCCTTCCCCAGAGGTTAAATAAATGTTTTCTAACACAAAACCTCACCACATCAAGGCCCTGTGTATAAGCTGTTACATTATAGAAACAATAACATATTAGAACAAGTGCATTAATATAAACCTGTCATTCACGTTACAGCCAGAACTACCTGAGTTGTTATACGAAAATATTGCACACCTTCTGACCGCGCTGTGGTATATAGAAAGTTAACAAACGTGGAGCAATAAAGCAAGCATGCAGAGAAACTGTTGTGGTGTGAGCACTTCAGTTGTGCGAGCACTGAGCACCGAGGCATTCACGCTCACCACTGTTGACACTTTGCTAGCAAGTCGAGTTAAAGTTTTTAATTAACCATAAAATGTCTTCCTTAATGCCATGTTTATGTAATGTTTATTCTGTTTGTATTCTGATAATTCGTGTTTAAACAAAAAGTAAAACAAATTAAATTTAAAATTTGTGTTTTTGCCAGGTTTTTTTTTTTAAACCGCCAATGTTTGGTAGCTAGTAGGGCTGGGCGATATGACAGTGTAATTTTAATATCGTGATAAATTATGTAACAATACACATTTCTAAGATACCGTGATATCTTTTTAATGATTTTATAGACTAACTAGAAGCAGCTAATTTGATGTTAAGATTTTGTACTTAATCTTTAAAATAGCAAAATGTTACAATTCTTACAGATTTTTTTTCTTATATGGTGGGAATTTTTTTGCAAACCTATATATTGTGATGTGTAGTATAAATGTCTGTAAGAATTATGATGTGATATATTTGTCATATTGCCCACCCTGAATAGCTATTATTATTATTACTATTATTACTATTTTTATTTTTATTATTCTTGCTATATGTGTAAACACTTTGTGGAAATAAAAACAATGAAAGGTAAAGCAAAGTTAAAAAAAAAATCCAGTTGAAATCTGCGTATTTGGTTTTCCTTGTGCTAACAGTTCTCAAAAAAAGTAAGCGTGCACGAAGTACTTTGAAGTTTGCATGTCATTTTTAACCCTTATATCAAATTTATTTAGGATAGTTTAGGATAAAATCTGATTGTATGGATGTTTTATAAATATGGTCTCCTTTAGCTTTAACGTTACTGTCTATGTGTCAGTCTTATCTATATATAAAATTCCATTTTATGTGAGCGTCTGTTTGAGCAAATAATATCATATGAAGGGAAAATGCAAATGCGATTAGTGCATTATAACCCGTTCCAAATATATCTAAATACAGCATCCTCTCTGTTTTACTCTACTAAATATATCACCCTGGTCAGACCTCTGTGCTTTAGTTTTTGTTCTTTCTCACTCTCTGGCTCTGTTTATGTCTGTGTTAGCGATTGAGATGCTTATCAGTGGCCTGTAGTAAAATGAGCTCTGTGTAGCCCTATTGTGTACATTGCAAAGCACTGAGACGCCACTGAGTTTATTTAGAGGTAAGGGTTTGTTTTGGAGAAGTGAACCTAGCTTCGAGCTTCATTGATCGCTGCGAAAGACGGGTGTTTACTGAAGAGATTAATGCCTGTGGTGTTGTTGCTGATTACTAATGTAACTTGTGGTTGTGTTTTTAAGTATCATTTTTGTAGCGCAGAGCATTTCACACACACACGCCTTCGTTTCTGAATGGTGCTCTCGACCTTTGCCTCTCACCTCCGCAGCTTATCATTCTTTGTACACACACACACACACACACACACACACACACACACACACGCTCATATACGCGCGCACATGCACGCACGCAGAGACATGCAGAACGCTCACTCCGACACACCCTGTATGTTTATGCACTAGACACATGGCTGCACTCACGAATGTACAAGCTCGCACCTCTACACAAACACACACATTCTCTCTCTCTCTCACACACACACACACACACACACACACAGTGCTTGTAGGGGGCTTGCTCGGTGGCTATTGCCAGGACTGCGACTCCATGCCAGGCACTGCTATGGTGCCAGTCGCCATGGTAACATTCCTGCCAATGACGTCAGCGTACCGCCATTCAATCTGTCTGGACGTAGTGTGTCAGGATGAGGAGAATGAGTGAGCGAGAGAGTGCTTTATTATTCCGTGTGTATGTATGTGTCTGTCCTCTTGAAACCATTTCTTCTAGCAAGCACCGGTTTTGTTTTCTATGTTTGTTACACAGAGCCGCCATTCCACGGCCAAAGGCACTGGCATTAAAAATTTTTTCTCCAATTTTCTGTTTAGTTGTGGTACGGTAAATTGTCAATGTCAGTTTCAAGTTGCAACAGTAAAGATCTCCTGCCAGTCTTTTGCCTACTTGATTTTAGTTCAGTTCAAAGGTGTCTGCCATGCAGAAATATAAGCGGAAAAAAATTTAAACTCCTGTCAGCTTTTCATGATTAGCTTCTTACTATTAGCTATAACTTCTGTGGTGAACTTGGGAGCAACTAGGCTTGCGCGATATTGACTTCTCCCTGCTCATGAACCGAAAGACAGGAAAAGGAGCATTTCCACCATTTCAGGTTTAAGGAGAGTAAGGGAGGAGGGAGTAATAATAATAATAATAATAATAATAATAATAATAATAATAATAATAATATCAGCTGTGTAGTCAGGAACAGCTGGATGGCAGTGGCAATCACAAAAACTCGGCTGGATGGTGGATTTTTGTGATTCCACTGTAATGTGCCGTAAAAAAGTAATAAACAAAACAGTACATTTCTGATGTAATACTTTTACAAACCGGTTGTTTAATGTCCAACATGGCCGACATTTTCACTGTTGATCTGTTGTTTGAACATCACCATTGCTTGTAAAGATTTGACACTTTGTTGTAGGCCTATTTAAAACTTTTAGGTCAAAGTATTCGTCCTTGTTTCCCTTTCAGCCGAAAAGTGAAAGTGCTGTGGGGTTTTTTTTTTCCCTCTTTCTTCTTTTTTTTTCCCCCCAGTAGCATCCCTAATACGCATAGCTAACATTAGAGAAGTTTATAGCTTACATCAATTAACTAAGTCTAACATACATTGATAGATTTATTTTCACATTAATGAACTGGAAACAGAAACCGAGGGAGTCCTGTGAGAACAGGTGAGATGGGGAAGTGGGTGGGGCTTCCAGTTAAAATAGGAGAGTTCAAAACACCTGTGCAACTGTCAGTCATTTTAAATTCATCTTTTGATTGGCTCATTTGCCATTTTTATTATGGAGGGAAAAAAGAAAACTGTGCTTTGCCACATTTTGGAGTAATAACTCATAATAGCGTACTCTGATGTTAAATTGAGGTGTTCCTACACAAAATGCGTAACGTTTGGCAGGACTGGTAATACAATATAATCGGAGTAAATGTCACTGGATATCATGGCAGTGTAATATCTAGTAGGGATAAAGAAATCGTTAATTGCACAAACCTAATACCAACCTTCCATTTAAGATACTTCTTGAATTTATTTCTGCCCTTTTCTTTCTTTCCATCTCTCTTACGTGTCTTGTTTATGTCAGCTACCTGATTTACCCAATCCTCCAAAACATATGTACACCGTCATTTTAGTACAGTTTACTTGTGGTCATGGTGAGTAAAGTTCTAAAGTTCTTCGCGTTTTAATAAAGCACTGAAAGAAACGGGAATTAGCAGATGACCTGGACTCTGACGATGTAATTGCGATCTTCGGCGGTTGCCCGATGCCTACGTCTAGTGCTGTGAAAGGTCAGCGCCTGGATAATAAGCCTGTGGTCGCCAAGGTGCTGTCGATGTGAAGGCAGGCAGGTAAATGTGAGGACGGGACAGCTCATTTTAATTCTGAAGTGCTAACCATGATGCTTCTGTACTATTGCAGTTGACTACTATGCAAAGCCATGTAGCTCTCGTTAGAAGTCTTCACGCAGCTGTTGAGCTTACACAAACTGCACACTTGCCTTAGCTTACTGCTTTCTGTGAGCACAGTATACTTTAAAAAAATGTTGGAAATGACTTCCTGTCTGCATTTCTAGCACTAGTATGATCTACGAATTGTGCCATAGAAATGCTGGACAGGCCACGCCCACTGGCGATCCATACCTATGAGAGACAAACTGAGAGCACCATGAGTGATGCTTTGCATGTGTAAACTGCTTATTGCTAGTGGGAATGCATGGGTAATGAGGTTGATTTAAAGACTTGACTCATCTTTTTTTCCCCTACACACACACACACACACACACACACACACACACACACACACTTCTGTGGTGGACTGAGTGTCAGAGCTGCAGATTGCTCATCTGGTTGTTTACAGACTATAAAAAATTGCAACCTCTTCCCCTCAAACCCTCGTCTCTTCCCAAACACACGGAGATCATTCCTCTTTGAGACTCTTTATTTATAGACGTAGTTATTATTCGCAGCATTTTTCCTCATTTCACATTTCATAGTCTTCCTTTGTTTCTTAGACCAAAGCAGTAAAGACCAAAGTGAGCTCGGTGTAAAAACTCACTACGCTCTGTTGCCGCCCTCCTTTCGCGTCGCCATGGCAACATCCTGTTGCATAACTTCTCTCTGCAAAGTCTTGACTGTCCGTCTCCATGGAAACCATATCTCTCTTTCTTTCCCTCTTTATCTCGCTCTCTTCCATCCTGCTGACTTTTCTCATTTTTTTTAATGTTTCTTTCTCCGTCTCTTTATGCTTCCACAGTGTCTCTCTTGCTTGCCATTTCTTCACTCTTCATTCCTGTGTGTGTGTGTGTGTGTGTGTGTGTATATATGTGTGCATACATGGGTGTTGACTGCGGTGGTTTATATTCGCTAGGCTAATTGCTAGCCCATCCCCAAGCTGTCCACTCCCTGCAGTAACTCACTACATCAGCCTTGTGGCAGCTCACAATTACAGCCAGTTTTAAAGATGCAATAAGCTTTTCTTTTTTTAGCGCTTGATCTGAATGGGGTTAGTCTGTTGAGTTAAGAATATTGTCGAACACATAACGGCACATATTTCTTCTGGCTACTGGTAGTCTGAAATGAAATACTGCGTCTTGAACCACGAGAGTCCACATATGTGATCACGCATATGATCCTGGATCCTAGGCTTATAAAGCCTGACACATCTTCCACATATGCTGTGTGTGCGCCGATATTGTGCTATTCTGATCTGTTTTATGTTTTTAATCATCCAATCACAGTGAGCGAATCCAAAAAGTTTACTTGATGGTCTTTGATCGAATGGTTCTAAGATTTTTTTTAATAGAAGTTTTCAAAATGGGGAGTACAAAGAGCATTAACAGTGTGGCTACTGAAATGCTGAGGACATATATGTGGGCTTATAGGAAAAGAAACTGAGATTAATAAGCAGGAAATAGCCTGTAAGCCTACATAACCTTGTGTTCACACTTGCAGGTGATGAGTCGCTTGTAGCTTGGCACTTGTGGGCGTGCAGAGACCACTACAGTTAAAACTTGTAGGCGTGCACTGTCTATATCTGTCTATATCTTCTAAAGCTAGCTAGTTGAACACAAATGAAATAACACACTAATCAGTTTGAATTTTTGGTCGTTTGATTTACATCAAAGACGTTACGTGCTAGACTTGTACTAGCTTCATTAGCAGATTAGCAGTGTAAACTTACCGTAATAGCTGCATCCACTCACCAGAGGTACCAACGATCTCTGCTACTTCCTTCCAAGCTTTATTTTTCATCCTAATGTCTCTATGAAGTCATGATTATAAGTTTTTCTTCCTTTTTGCGTGTCAAACAGTAAATGGGATCTACACTATATGGCCAAAAGTATGTGAACACCTGACCAATCACACCCATATGTGTTTGTTAAACATCCCATTCCGGATATGGTCCCCCTTCCTTGTTATAATAACCTCCATTCTTCTAGGAAGGCTTTCCATTGGCTGTGGGATTTGCCCGTTCTGCCACAGGTGCATTAGTGAGGTCAGGCACTGATGTTGGACGAAAAGGACCTGTTACGTAGTCTGCATTCCAGTTCTTCCCATATGTGTTCAGTGCGGTTGAGGTCACTCGAGTACTTCCACTCCGAACCTTGGCAAACCATGTCTTCATGGAGCTCGCTTTGTGTACAGGGGGATTGTCATGCTGGAACATGTTTAGGCCCCTTAGTTCCAGTGAAGGAAAATCTTAATCTACAGTATACAAAACACATTCTAGACCATTGTTTGCTTTCAATTTTGTGGCAACAGTTTGGGGAAGAACCACGTATGGGTGTGATGATCAGATACCAGCACAATTTTGGCCATATAGTATAAGTCACTCAGCAGAAAAGCTAATTCACTGAAGGGGAAAGGACATGGGACATGAAAGATGCATTTACTCCTGGTAGCAGTTATGCTTGCGTCAAGCCTAGGTGAATATTTGCCTGTGTATTCACATGCTTCAGTCTTGTGAGCCAGTAGAAAGGATGTGGGTGGGACTGTAGTCTTTTTGGTCGGTAAAAAACTGGAGGAGCTAATAATTATTAAGTAACAGTCACACCAGATTTTTGCCTCATCCCATCCAATGACATATGCTACGGTTGTTCATTTTTTTCTCTGCCTACTAGTATTTTCTTGCTGCCAATGTTGGCACCTCCGGTGATTATCTAAACCACAAGAGCTTGAATAGTTTGTTTCTTTTCCCCCCATTTCTTCCCAATTTGCTCTGAGACAATTGAAGCCAACCTCTGCATTCTTTTCGCTTCAATACCACAGTGTGTGTTACGGCGTAAAACAAGCGGAGGAAAGCACTCTCCGCCCTCTTCCACATGCCTGAGCTCACAGACAACCATGATTGGCTAGTGTCTCTGTGATTGACAGGGGAGAGAGGGTAATGCTGTCCCTCCCACCCAGAGAGCACAGCCAATTTTGCTGTCTTAACTCTTAACTTAACTCCAACTACGGGGCAAACACTTTTCTGTTGCCTCACTCAGGAGCCCAGGCTTTGTTGTTAATGGAAGCATCAGTGCAAACATGGAGTCCTGACTACATAAGCCATCACAGTTTCTCCATGCTGACTGTGTATTGGTGATTTTTGTGTCACTAGCTCTTTATTATTTACGTTTAAATATTGACAGACTAAAGCACTTTGTTAGTGGGAATAAATGAGTGGTAGATTGCGGAATTGGGGACAGCATAATCGATTTTGTTTATCATTTCACACCTCTCAGTCTTCAGCTCTGTCATCACTGCATGTGTGAAAGATGTGTCATACTAAGATGCATTGTGTCGTTTTATTTTGCTTTTTTTTTTCCTCTGGAGGTTGATCAAACGAGCCTCAAACTGTTTCTTGTACAATCCAGATGTGCAACGATGGATTATACAAACGGTTCACCATTGGGCGTTCAGTGGTTGGAGTGAATGCATTTCTGAGTTGTTTGTAATAAATAGAGCTGAGATACAGAGGAGAAAGGGAGGACAGTTACCTCTGAGTGAGAGAAATGCAGCGAGTGTTGAAAGAGGAGACGGATCTGAAGGTCAGCTATAATGGGTGTGTGTGCGTGCCTCTGTTCTACCGTACCGTCAATTTCAAAGAGTCACTATGGCAACACACTTCCAAGCCTTTACACTGCGCTGAAGTCTGTTGTGTGTAACAGACCATGAGCCGTACCTGATCCTTTGTGGAATTCGTATACAAGGTAGTATATATTTTTATCCAATTCAGCAACCTTCTGTTTGCAGTCCTTGTGATTTTCTCCAGGGTATCATACAGCACGTCTTCTTCTTTTTCTTCTTCTGTGGCCTCAGAGTTCTGCTGCTGCTGCAAGTTCAAGAGAGTAGATGCCCACAACACCATAAAATATCACAAATGTCTCACCATGCACAGAACACCAAGAAGTCTTGGTCCATCTTCCAAAAACTAGGGCTGTCGAATTCGAAAAAGTTGCATTCAGGTTTATTTTTAACTAAACTATTTAGAATTTGAATTAATTCAAATACAATCACTGGCCACTGGCCACATCTGTACACCTATAATGGTCTTTTTTAACTGTACATTTTCAACTGCACAGTTTTAGTGAGTCTGTGTCCAGTATAGCCTTGGATTCTTGTTCTTGGCTGACAGGAGTGGACCCCATGTGATCTTTTGCCGTTGTAGCCCATTTGCCTCAAGGTTTGACCAGTTAGTGTGTCCGAGATACTTTTCTGCTCTCCGCAGTTGTAAAGTATGGTTGTTTTATATAGTTTATATAGTTTATATAGTTTATATAGTTGTATATTATGGTTATACCTTTCTGTCAGCTCGAACCAGTCTGGCCATTCTCCTCTGACATCTCTCATCAACAAGGCGTGCCGAACTGGATGTTTTTTTTTGTTTGTTTGTTTGTTTTTTTGTTTTTGTTTTTTTCACCATTCTGTGTCTGTTGTGTGTAAAATCCAAGGAGAAAGTTTCTGTCTGAGTTTCTGAAACTCAAATCAGCCTGTCTGGCACCATGACCATGCCATGGTCAAAGTCACTGAGGTCACATTTTGTTTTCCATTCCGTTGGATGTGAACATTAACTGAAGCTCTTGACCTGTATCTGCATGATTTTATGATGTGCACTGCTGACAAATGATTGGCTGATCTCCCTGTGACAACCTTAGGCCAAATTCTAGTTTTATCGTAAGCTTTACTATGTGTAAATAAATAAACTAAATATGAAACATTTATGTTTTTTCTCACTAATACTTAGCTACCGTAAATGTTTCTTCAACTCGTAATAACACAGGAACATTTTGAAGCAGTTAGATGCCGTCCTAAAGAGTTCTACATTCACTATATATACTCACTACATAGGTGATAGAAAGCCACATGGTGCACTGCATGGCAACAGAACAACATTTAATATTCAGCCACAGAAATATAGAGAGTCTGGCAGGATAGTTAATTGCTTACCACATGATTTATTTGTTTTTGTCTTTAATTAGGACACTGATACAGAATTTCTTCACTTATGTGAAGTACGAGTGAATAACCTGCATTTATACAGAACATGGGTCATTTAAAAACAAAAAGTGTAAACAGGAATATTTTCATATGTGGATTACATTTGTTGTCTTTGAATATGTAAATATTATTCAAAATTTGAACAGTGAAATATCTATATATAAGCCTCTGGTGTAATATGACATGTTATTGGTGATGGAATAATGGGCATTGCTTATGAAAATAAGGCTTGTTTTTTTTTCCACCCTGTTTTTCCCCATAGTTCGGCGTATGATCGGGATAACAAAGTGCGCGTGGCTATAAAGAAGATCAGCCCTTTCGAGCACCAGACGTACTGCCAGCGCACTCTCCGTGAGATAAAGATCCTGCTGCGCTTCAAACATGAGAACATCATCGGCATCAACGATATCATTCGCGCGCCCTCCATCGACCAGATGAAAGACGTGTATCCTTTCCATGCCACTCGGACTTGTCTGAACAGACGTGAACTTCGTAATTAGATCTGTAATATAGGCCAAGCACACACATACACACACAAATAACCACTGCATCAATCTGCATCTTACTACTCTTGGTATCAAGGACATACACACCTGTAATTGATCCACACCCTTGCCCTTTTTTGTTCCTCTCAAAACTCAGCTCAGGGTCGACTTAATCATATAGACAGATCTTATAGGCTGACCTCCTGAAAGTAGCCTGTCTCAGACTCCCTAATCAGATTTCTCTCCATCAATAAAACTCCGTCCGGTCAGACAGTCCCAACGGTTTCATTTAATGTCTGAAAGCTTAGGGTTCAACTGTCGAGTCGGACTTTTGGCGCCGAAGCTCCGTTTTTCTCTCCTTTACGCAACATAGTAGATGAGTAGGCAGCGGGCCCCGTAGTAAAGAGTTAATTTTGGCGCAGAAATCAATAGTCAGTAGGCGTTCGGTGGCTCACTGGCAGCACAAACGTTCCTGTAGAAAAGGATGAGCCTCTTCTGTTCTGTACACTCAGTCCCTCTCGTGCATCGTGCTCAGGAAGAAGCGGCTTCAAACAGCACTAAGAGATCCTCCCCCTCTTCAGCGGAGGGGTTTTTGGCTGGATGCACATATTCACAGTGTGTGGGATGGCAGCTGAAATGGCACGGGTTGTTGGAAGCTCTGCCTTGAAATGTGCTTCGTGAGATTTATTTATTTTTTTTAAGGGTTGTCATTTTCTGTCCTGAAAAGTAGATTATAGAAGCCTGTGTTTGTGGGTTGTGTACTTTTTTGAATCTAGGTTACATCCTGATCAATGCTGTTATGAACGAGAAAAGAAACATTTCAGTTTGCGTTGGTGATGAGTTCATAATCATCATGTTTGGAAAATCAGTAGGAAGTAGGGTTTGTTTTCTTTTTCTGGTTGTTGAACCTAATTGTCCACTGGGCTACTACAAATTTAAAAAATGACTAGCTTGGACACGGAGTCTGGTTTGTTTGGTTTTTTCACCACTGAATTGTCTGACTCATTTATCCAAAGCAGATTCTCAGCTCAGAACCACTAAGATACCACTGCCACCATTTCTGTCATTCTTTCATTTGCACAAATTTGCTAAAACAGTGATAAACATGCAAGGCTTGACTTCATGCAGGAGCATTTGAAAATGACGTGAGGTTTTTTTGCTTGAGAAGATTCATCACGGGATATGTACGGGATATTTATACGATGCTTTCACACCACAAAGGTGGGCTCATTAATAACCCTGCTCCTGTCCTTTAGAGAGTGTGGTTTTATAGAATTAGAATAGAATTATACTGAGACATAACTGTGATAACATGGGACACATTGCATTGCTAGCCTACAGGAAACCACCACATAGTATACGGTGGTTCTGAAACTTAGGAAGAAACGTTGAACCAAACACACTATTCAACACCCAGCAGTGGAAGCGGATAGTTTTTCTGAACCAAGTTTTTCTGGGCTTTCACGTTTGCCCAAACATACAGCCTTAGGTATGGGGGAAAAAATTCAATCTAGAAGTTTCTCTCAACTGTATACAACACATCCTTGACTTGAGCAATCTCTAGCTACATCGTGCAGGACCTGATGGAGACCGATCTGTACAAGCTGCTGAAGACGCAGCACCTCAGCAACGATCACATCTGCTACTTCCTGTACCAGATCCTGCGTGGCCTGAAGTACATCCACTCAGCCAATGTACTCCACAGAGACCTGAAGCCCTCCAACCTGCTGCTCAACACCACCTGCGATCTCAAGGTGCACCTTAATAAGCTTATTCATTAGTGCTATTTTTTTGTGTACTTAAGACAACTTAAGTAACTGATTCAATGATTATGTTCAACGTCTAAGAACGCTTATTGATTCACATTGTTTTTCCAGATCTGTGATTTTGGGCTCGCGCGTGTAGCCGACCCGGACCATGATCACACCGGGTTCCTCACAGAGTATGTAGCCACGCGCTGGTACCGTGCCCCGGAGATCATGCTTAACTCAAAGGCAAGATGCTTTAATCTAATCTAATCTAAAGCTGCGTTAATTTAAGAACGAATTTAAGGAATTTAATTTCAGCAGTAATTGACCAATAGCAAGGATAATCTGGATTAATTTATTCAAAGTTAAAGTTCACGTATCAGAATTTGCTCATTTTTGTTCATTTCTTGGAGGTTGAGAAAGACCTGTGAACAAGGGATGTCAAAATAACCTGCAAATTTTTCTTTTCCTTCCTGAATACATGACATGTGAATTATAGTTGTGAAAGACACGTTATCAAAGAGTTATTGCATCATGTGTGTACTAATATTCAGTTTTTAAAGCATTTGTGTTGGTAAGTCAGTTGAGTTTAAATGACCTTGAGGTAAGTAAGGAGTAAAACATGACTGGGGTGCTGTTATAGGAAAATAATCAACAGCGATCATGTTAGGGGTGTCCCAAGCAATTCCACAGCAATTTGCCAGAGATTAATTTATTTTATTTTTTTTATTAAAGAATTACACAGTATATATTTTTTTAATATCTGTTTATAGTCACATACAGCTATGAAACAAGTTATATATATATATAAGTTATTCTCTCACTTTCTCTTGTAGGTAATAAGGTAAAAAAGCAAAAATCTAAGACTTTCCCATGGCTGAAAACTCAGTTACAGCTTTACCCATGACTGTTACAAAGCGCTGACACTGGACACTCCTTCCAAAAATGTTGAAAAAACATTCACCATATCAAAGATTTCTTTGTTAAATATCAACACGTTTTTATGATACAAGTCCCTGTGAATTAGCTGTTACTATGGAAACGCTGATGTATTAGTACAAGCACATTAATATAAACCTGTGCTTTGAATTACCGCCAGCAACACCACCTTCTGACCAATCTGATTTAAGAATACTGTATACTGAGAGTTTTGATATTTATTCTGTTTTACTTACAGGGTTATACCAAGTCCATTGATATCTGGTCAGTGGGATGCATTCTGGCTGAAATGCTCTCAAACAGACCAATATTTCCTGGCAAGCACTACCTGGACCAGCTCAATCATATTTTAGGTACGTATTTTTTTTTTTACAAATTCTTAATACTTTCAAGTGGCTTGGAAGTAAACCAATAAACATTTATGGTCAGAAGCAGAAGGCTATTCTTTAAAACGTACAAGAAAGGGTTCAGTTTGCACACACTGCTTCATTCTGTGTTGGTGATCTCTGTGTGTCAACTGCATCAATTTCTGGCACAAATTCTCAGGCCTTAATAAATTCAGGTCCCCATTTTGCCTCCACTGCAGTCACACTCATTGGCAGAGGAACGTGTGGGTGTCTGTGTTGTTTTTAATTCTGATTCATACCAAAATCAAATTGTGGTGAAATGTGAGAATTTTACATAGAGACCCTTTCACGCTGAGAAAGAAATGAATCATGAGCTCAGAGATGTGGTCCCTGAAAGTTATATGACTATGATGCATTTAGTTAAATAAATAATTTAAGGACGAAAGCAAAGTGCAGCTCTGTGTATATCTGACATATTTTGTGGTCAAATCTGCACACTAAGAGCCAGATCAGCTCTCAGTGGTTATCAGCTGAAAAAGGCTGAACTGACGGTTCCTGTAAAGATAGTGCAGCCGTATCAGGTAGCTCTCGTTCGCCCTTCTTGCTGATGTACAGTCAGATGTTTGACAAATTCATCAGCTTCCTGTGTAGTTTACAGTCTGAGATTTCCATCTCTGTGCTCCGAGATAAGAAATGTTCTAAGCCTGATTGTATTTAGTTTTAACCTTCTGCATATTTCACTGAAATCTTCTTTTCATTCCCAAGTAGGCTCAGGTTGAGTAATAATGGTCCAGGAAAGCTACTGTAGAAGTTTAGTTTTGATGAATTGCTCTCTGTTGTTTGCTCCGAGTACGCTTGCACTGTGCTAAGCAGCCGATATTTTCCAGTTGATTCGCATTTCCTTATTTGTGTGCCAAGACAAGCTCTCCTGGGAGGTTTTTAGAAAATAAATACGGCAGTAAAACGGGCAGACGAGCCCATCGTTTGAATCAGGAATGATTAACAGTTGAACTTGTTAATATTGACTAACAACCTGGAACCTCGCCCCCTTCCCCCATCACACTTCAGTAACATTTTGGCCAGCGATCTCGTCTCCACTGATTTCGACCTTGAGCTGATGCAGCATGCTTGGTTTCTGACAAGCTAAATATAAGCTACGTTCATTAATGTGAAATAAAATCTATCAATATGTTTGACTTTAGCTAACATTTGACATTTTTTAAAATCAATTCAATATATTTTTTTAGTTATATTCAGCTGAATATGGTGAAAACATTCCGTTTTTTTTTTTGTTTTGTTTTTTTTATAGCTAAAAGTGAAATATGACCAAAAATTGGAGTTTGCAACTATGCAAACTCAATACCATTTTCAATTCATCATCACTTTGGTAGATTGTATTTAAACTAATATATCTTAAGTCCCACCAACACACTGTTAGGACAAACATAAAATGGATTCCTGTTCACTACTTACGCTTTCTACTAGAGATGCATGATACCACTTTCTTTTCCGATACCAATACTGAAACCTAGAGTATGAGCTGATACCAATACTCCATATTGTTTTCTTCAGAAACTACTGTTTTAAAGTGTTCTTAAAGTTTTTTTGTTTTTGTTTTTTTTTTTTACTGAAGTGCTTCACAGTTAAACTTTAACAAAAGAAAAGAAAAAAAAAACAGTCAAGTCTCATTTCCAGTTCCGAAAGTAAAGTTTTTTCCAAATCTAGTTCTAATCTTTGCCATTTATTACAGGATCCAGTATCCAATATGTTTTCTCTGATATTCGATCCACCATTTTTGCCATCTCTACTTTCTACATAGGGTATACCATAGTAGTGCTACGTAGCCCAGTAAGTACATCATGTGACCACTAGAACAGCATTTGTTGGGTGTGAGGTCCAAACCAGTCCATCATAGCACACCATGAACACACACTCATTCAAACCTAGGGGCAATTTAGTGTAGCCAGTCCACCTACTGGCATGTTTACAGGAGGAAACCGGAGAACCCAGAGGAAACCCGGAGTTATCCATTGAAGAATGACCTGAACTCTACTAAAATAATAAGTCCCTTATGCTCATACTGAACTTCCTTTCAATACACACAGCGGCTCTATAGCATACGTTTGTGGAAGAGTAATGAGTCATAATCGTACTACCCAGTGACACCCAGAAGAGGACGGGTTCCATTTTGAGCCTGGTTTCTTCCCCAAGTCATCTCAGGGAGTTTTTCTTCGCCACTCATTAGGAATCTAAATTTAGATCCAGATTTCTGTAACGCTGCTTTGTGACTATCCTTTGTCCTATTGTCACATGTCTGTTATTAAGCGCTATGTAAGTAGAGTTGAATTTAATTTAACTGAAACCCACACAGACATCGGGAGAGCATGCAGAGAAACTCCATACTGACAGTAACTCAAGCTCACGATCGAACGGTGGAGCTGTGAGGTGTCAGTGCTACCCTCCCAGATTCAAAAGTTCTCCCTGAAATATAAATCTTGAAATATAAATATACTTGAAAAAGTAAGGCATTGTGCATCAGATTTTAGGTACCAATTCCTCCTCACTTACATCCTCTACTTCATTCTCTTTCTTCAGTCTAACACTAGCATGTTTGGCTGTGTGTGTGTGTGTGTGTGTGTGTGTGCGCGTGTGTGCGTGCTCGCTCATCCTCTGATCACCTACGTGCACACACAAAACTACAGCATGAGAGGTTCACTCCTGTTCCAGTTCCACCAACTTTAAAGGCTGATGTATACTTGCTCTTAACTACATGTACATATATGCAAGATGGCTGCCGTGCGTATCCTGCGGTCGTTTGGCACGTTGCTTGTGCACATCCTCAGAAATTAACACGATGCATCCACATGGTGCAATACCAACGTAAATAGTGGAGGCAGTATAGCACCATGTGACACTGTTTCCTCAACTGAATAAACAAACTAATGTCGTGTCTCAAATCACATGCTTATGTGCTACTCTGGACCGTTATTGAGTATTAACGGTTTTCCTATTATAGTTACAGTTTAAAAACCTCTTCAGACCTACTGAAAGGTCTGTTCTGAGTACCAGTGTTCTAGATTTGTTAGATTAGTAATTCAGAAAAAAATGTACAGTGATGTTTTTTTTTTTTTTTTATTTGAGACGCAGCTCATGACAACAGTCACGTAGACGGCAGAAAGTTTTAAAGAGAAATGGAGCTCGTCAGTCTGTTTAAAATTGCAGTGCATGAATTCGCTAAACATTACAGTTTGACACTGAAACCAGATGTCGAACATCTGGACACTGATGTTTTGGCTCCAACATGCCATCTAGTAGACGCTGCTTTTAATCCTGCAGTTGTACATAAGATACGCAAGCGAGTATGCGAACAATGCCGCTCATGTATCACGTAGGTGAAATTGACGTGTATTTGCACCGTAAGCTGCTGTGTTGTTGCAGCCCTTTGTGGTGTGTTGAGAAAGAAAACCTTGTATCATGATGACTATAAAAATGATTAATCATGCACCCTGAGTGTGTTGTGCTGGAAAACTTCACACACGTGTCACCAGTTGCTTCAGATCAAGAGTCCAGCACAGATTGGTGATTTCCCTCGGAGAGTTGGGGACATGGCCTGCTCTCTTAGCAGCGGTCTCACCAGATAAGTGGGAGCATGCATACGTGTTGTGTAAGTATTATTTTTGGCTCGAGCTGTCATGAGGAGAAGAAGGCGCATTGTTGGATGGAGATGGTCTCTTTTTAGAGATAATGTTTATCCTGGGTTTGGAGGAAGTAGCAGTTATGCAACAAAATACTGATTCTCAGGAAGCAGAATGCAGAAGCACTCACTCACTCACAGCACTCACATTTTATGTTTCGCTGAGCTGTCAATCAGATGATGCAATAACGACACAGCTCAGGCCGGCTCTCGTCTTCTCACCACTTCTCACTCCTAATCCTCTTGCCCTTTTTTCTCCACCTAAGTGCTTTTTTTTTCTTGTCTTATACTCTTTGTCCTGTTCTCTCTCTCTCTCTTTCTCTCTATGTAAGTATTTATCTATCTGTGGAATCATGGTTTCCTTATACTGTTTATCATGCATTTCCCTCACTTATTTATTCTCCCACAGAATATTCACAGAATATTCTTATATCCCCCACCTCTCTCTCTCTCTTTCTCTCTCTCTCTCTCAGGTATCCTTGGCTCTCCCTCACAAGAAGACCTGAACTGCATCATCAACATAAAGGCCAGAAATTACCTGCTGTCTCTGCCGCTGCGCTGCAAAGTGCCCTGGAATCGCCTCTTCCCTAACGCCGACCCTAAAGGTCAGAGTTCGTCTCAAGGTTTTCAGTCCAGTACTAAACAACTGAATGAAACCAGGGCACGATCATGACTCAGGATTTTCACTGTGTCGATGTTTTGTTGTCTAGCGTTGGATCTGTTGGATAAGATGCTGACCTTTAACCCGCATAAGAGGATTGAGGTGGAGCAGGCCCTGGCGCACCCCTATCTGGAGCAGTACTACGACCCAACTGATGAGGTGAGGAAGCTCTCAATTCCAGGAAGCTCTCATAATAAGAGGTCAGTGACCCAAAGTCTAATCCCTCACCTTCATTTTATTTTCACCAGCCTGTCGCCGAGGCGCCATTCAAATTCGACATGGAACTTGATGACTTGCCCAAAGAGACCCTCAAGGCACTCATCTTCGAAGAAACAGCACGCTTCCAACCAGGCTACAGACCATAACATAACCAGCTACATGTACTACATCTCCAAATTTCACTCTTCCCATACAATTCGTCATTGTTTTTCCATCCTCATTATTACACTGACTTTTTTTCCTGTTATTTTCTCCTGCTTTTTTTCTAGATCAGAAACACTCTGGATTTCTGTCTCCTCTCCTTTCCTTTCCTCTCAGTCTTCATCCTCCTCTTTCCTCTGTCTCCTCTGAGATTTGAGTTCAAACAAAGGGTGTGTGTACAGTATGAGTGTGTGTGAGGTGAACTATGGAGTGCAGGCTGACCAGAATATCGTCGAGGGCTTGCTTCTTCAGACGAAACTCTTTTTATGCTTCAGTAAAAAGCCTGTGATCGTGTTACTGCTGTGCTTAATTATTATTATTATTATTATTATTTTTTTTTTTAAAAAGAGCTTCTCGTCAGTCTCACTCCCGCTTTCCTGTAAAGCATCCGTAAAGCCATTTTCAAGTCGAGGCCAAATTTGGAGGATAAAAAAAAAAACCACAGTTCAGTTTGCCAAGGTGCCATATGTGTAAGGCTTTTAATTAACTTCTTTACCCAACATGCCACGTGCCCCTTAAATAACACGATAATATAAAAATAATCGAATATGAATATATAATAATGAAATTTGGGTTTTTTACAAAGGAAATATTGTATTACTGATTTAGTATAGCGTAGACGTTCCTTAAATGTTCCAGATTGGTTGCTGTTTGAAAAAATAAAAAAATAAAAAGAGCTCAAGCACCAAAGAAATACAGGTTATTTGGGCACCTTGGGGGAAAAAATAACTTTTTTTTTTTTTTTTTGGTCCATATAGTTAATAGAGGTAGATATAGAGGTGTGAAAGATGAGCTCCGAATCATGTCGAAGCACACACAGGGCTATCAGGGATGGAGGGAGGGAGAAAGGGATGGAGGGAGGGAGGGACAGCGGTGTCAAATATTCACAAGGGGTAATTTGTGGCTACACGTTGCCACATTTAAAAAAAAAAGTTATTACAGAAACATGAGCTAAAAAGTACAGTGCCTCGTCGTTTTTCTCTTATATCTTCATGGCTCTTTTTGCTTTCCTTTTCCAGTGTGTCTCTGCCCTCTCTTTGTCTCTCTTGCCTTCTCTCAATAAGACTGTGTCCTTGCATGACTGTTATAAAAAAAAATAAAAAAAAAAGGGAAAAAAAAAAGAAAAGCTTTCTATACAAAGAACATGGAGGTGCCACACTGCTGGGGATTCCACATCGGGACTCTCAGGTCTTTTTTTTTTTTTTTTTTTTTTTTTTTTTTTTTTTTTTTTTTTTCTTTTTCTTTGGGTGGTTGTTCTTATATTCCTACAATCTTTTCTTCTTTCGTTGTTGCTCTTGTTGGTTTGTTTTTTCCTTCCTTCAACTTTTTCAAACTTTTAGACTATTTCAGAGAGTAGATTTTTAAGAAACTCAGTCAGGTTAACACGGAGAGAAAGAGGACAGAGTGAAGGAGAAGGTGTCTAGGCGTGGAGATGTTCACTACACAGGAAACCTCACATTTTACTCAGCGCCAGTCAAAGCCGCGCTTTCTCACTTTAAATCAGTAAAAGTCTGCTTCAAGCGTAGATCTAACGGCGTGTACCTTAAAGAGCAAACTAGCACTTATGGATTGGGGGAAAAAAACAAAACAAGAATAGAGATTGAGAATCAGACTGCTCTTTGGTTCACTGCTGTTGCCTAACTTTATATCCAGCATGGTGCCATCTAGTGGCTTGACCCAGTGTCAGGTGCTAAAGAGGACATTGTTCAGTTATTAGAGCAGAGAAAAATGGGCTGTTTATTAGTTTTTTTTTCTTTTTCTTTTTTTTTGTTCCTGAAAAGCACTGCAAAACCCTGTAAGATAGCTTCAGCCAAGTCCGTGTGCAGCCTGTCTGTTCTGTGTGCCTTTACTCATTATGAATAACGGTTTATTATCGTGCAGCTTCGTTTCGTCGGGGATCAGTTGTGATTTTTTGCGGTATATTCTTAAATACATATATTTAAAAAAAAAAAAAAAAAAAAAAGTAAAATCAACAAAAAAAATCTATCTTAACTCTGATTTATGTCATTTTAAGTCCACAGCTTTTGTGATTTTTGTGATTGAGTTTGGGAAGATATTAATTAATTAAGTAATTAATTAAAAACAAGGCTTTTATTTCTGCCTCGAGTTGATCCACCACTCTTTTTTTGGGGGGGCTTCTTGAGTTTTTTTGGATGTTTTGTGCAAATTTTTTTTTCTTTTCTTTCTTTTTTTTTTTTAAATTGTAAACTGAATGTCATGTTTCTAGTGGTTATTAATCTTGTTACAGAATTGTATCCATGTATTAAACTCTTCTGTAAGTAATGTTCTAAACAATGGAAGACTTTTGTTGTGGATTTCACTTACAGGCTTAACGTTTCCCCGCCTCTCCCTCGGCTCTCGCCTTCACTGAGGGTGTGGATGTAATCATTCGGGGAAACATTATAATTGAATATTAAAATCTATTAAAATATGTTGCACCTTGAAGAAATAAGTAATTACAGATTACAGGTTTGTCTTTGCTGCTGACAGGCAAACTTTTTTTTTTTAATTACTACTATTATCCGGTAATTTAGCATCTGCCAAGTCATGTAACCTGAACACACCAGAATAAACACTGTATCCTATTTCTCCTTGTTGTTGATTTATTATTCCACATTGTTACGTTACTGAAGTCTTCTCCTTAAAGCTGTAGATGGAGGCACGTGCCGGACCGGCCGTCTCTGGCTCGAGCGTGAAGGTGGATGACATCATAAAATGGCTCTAAGCTAATTTGCTCGTTAAGGCCGTGGCTCATGGAGGCCTTGTTGCCATGGGAGCCTGTTGTCCTTGACGACTGATGGCAACAACATTGGCAGATTAGAAATGAGATTCAAGTTCAACAACGAGCTGCTGTCCGGTAATTCGACCACACAGCTGAGTCAGAGGCCTGAAAAAAAAGATGAAACCAAGAGGAAAATCTCATTCTGCTGGGTTTCGGAGACTCGTATAGCATTGGAGTAGATTATACACAAGCAGTTTTTACTGATTATTCAGTACAAATACACTTATAAAGGATTAATATATGTGCTGATCTTGATTAGTAATATGTTGGATTTAGGCCACATGAACAGAATAGTTCTTATAGTCTTTACACAATATCAGTGAAAACCTCCACGACCAAAACTCACTGAAGGGAAACTGAAATCCAGATCAGAGGAATAAAAAAGTAATCTTAATAGTTATTGAACCTTGGCTAAAACTATAACATAGTTTTAATATAATGTAATATAATATAAATATAATATAAAACTATATACAGTGTAATTATGCATAAGTTTCAATAATGTACTCTACACATCATAGATTTACATTAGGGAAAATGTTTCACATAGTGATAAATACACATCATCATCATCATCATAATGATACCACTATTTCTTTACCAACACCAATACTGAAACCTCGAGTCTCAGTTGATACCCATTTTATCCTTTAAAAATTACTAAGCTTTAAAATATATATTTCAAACTGAAGCACTTTAGAAAATACATGGAAGAAATACATATTTTAAAATACATGCAGCTTTCACACAGTATCTCTTAGAAATATAATAAGTATAATGAAGTATAAAATATAAATATAATAAAAATCAATCCTAGCCAATAATAATAATAATAATAATAATAATAATAATA
>CM040477.1:14905989-14926029 GCA_022758105.1 Pangasianodon gigas
AGCTCTGTTTGATTATTGCAGGATGAGTCAGATCAGCTGTTTGATTAGTACAGGATGAGTCAGATCAGCTCTGTTTGATTATTGCAGGATGAGTCAGATCAGCTGTTTGATTAGTACAGGATGAGTCAGATCAGCTCTGTTTGATTATTGCAGGATGAGTCAGATCAGCTGTATGATTATTGCAGGATGAGTCAGATCAGCTGTTTGATTAGTGCAGGAATGAAATTTAGGAATTTAGGTACAGGATCCCCAGGAACAGTGAACCAGGTTCTCTAAGTGGGTGGGTTCTCATTTGGGTTCTGTGGGTGGAAAATTCAGCATTAAAAATATCTAACAGTTACAGTCAGTAAATATGATGGTACATGTTTGTCTAATGTTCTTAATATGTTTCTAAATCTGCTCTGTAATCATAGCGGGGTATCTCAAACATGTTTACGCTTCAAGGCTACAAAATGTTTGTGAGGTCCTGCATTACTGCATTGTCTCGGCAGAGGGCGACAGAGGGACACAGATATTTTGGTCAAAGGGGATTGTGGTTTTATTTAATACTCCAGGAAAATGAATCAATGGTTCCCTGTTCACCAGCCAGTAATAAACTGTAAATGCCTTATACACAATTATACATATTTTATTAATGTTAAATAGAAGATTTGTTATAAATTTTTATCTTCAGACTCATTTTGAAATAACGTATTATTATTATTATTATACTAGTAATAATAATAATAATATTAATAATAAGTCTAAGGATTAAAAAAGTAATAAAAATATATATTTCTATATTACTACCTTTGGTTTAAAAGCCACGCCTGCCTACTATATTATTATTATTATTATTATTATTATTATTATTATTATTATATGCAGAAAAAGTGGATCTAATTTTTAGGCTGTACTGTCATTTTCTTACGTTTCTTATGCTAACTCCACCCACACCACCACTAAATCTAATTTCTTACTAATTATTATAAGGAGATGTGGACTCGACCTCGTGTCACTCATAAACCTGCTTTCTCCACCATATATAAATAAATCCTCTTGCCTGAAATGCGCGCGGGCAAATTGTTTACCTCTTCCACGTGTCTCGATGACGCGAACCCGCTGCGCGCTCCCGCTGCGACGTCGACACGTGCCTGTGCCCGGGAGCGCGCTTGGTAACACAAACATGGCCGTGTGAGCGCGCTCTTGCGTTTGTCCCGGAGTCACAGCGCGGCGCTGATTGGCTCGTGGGGGTGAGAGAGACAGTTCGAGCAGATGATTGGTTGAAAGCTGGATGGTGTAATTCTGATTGGTTGTCATGGCAGTGGCAGGGCATGGCGTCAATGGCGTGTATGCTTTTTTTTTTTTTTTCCCTTCTCTACACGTTCGCTGCGGTTGGTATCAAAACAAACCTCAGAAATAAACCCGAGGCGGTGTGTGAAGGCGTGCAAACGCGGATGAACATCGTGGTTAGGCGTAGGGGATTAAATAAGAATTAAAATTTGCATTTTTTTTTTAAATGAATCGACTAGGCATGTCCGGTTATAATTTCTACACGGTTTGATGCATTTGGACGCGCCGTACAGCATAAATAAAGGAAATTCGGCTCCATTTTGGAGAGAAACAGTTTTAAGCAGGCTATGAACAAGTTATGCCTCCGTTTGATTGCAGTGTTTTGTGGAAATCCAGCCTCAGTGCTCAGTGGTGCATGCTTGCGCAGACTGAAAACCACTTCTGATTGTAATGCAAGTTCAGCTGGAGCGCCTTATTGACAAACCTCGTCGCATTGCCAAGTCGTTTTTTTCTTCCTGCATGCATCCATCGCAAAAATCTGCACAGTCGGTGTTGAAAATAAAGGAAGAAATATGAATAAACATTAAAAAAAACCCGTCAGTGGGACATCAGTGCTGCTGAATGAGTAAAAACCCTCCACTTCCTGCAACAAAAAGGTATCAAATATTTGCATTAAACATTAAATATTTACTTGTTTGTTTTAGGCTAATAAACACATCACTTCATGCATGATCTCTTATAATGTCTGCAAGTGCATGAGTGAAGGTCACACACACCTCCATCTCTTATCTTATATATAGCCTCTAACTGTATCTTACTGTTTACACGAGTATTATTTACTAATATGAAGTTGATATTGCATCTGTGTATCTCCAAACGCTGTTATTCAGTGAGATATAAGAGAAAAGTGTTTTATTGAAGGGAGACGCAGAGTGAAAACAAATGACATCATACCTCAAAGCTTCCTTATATAGCTGATGAACATTTAACACTGAACAGCCTTGCTACTGTATGAGTAATAAAAGGAGGCTGTTTATTATTTATTTCTCAGTCATAAATGACATCCTACTGATATGATGATATAATGTAAAGCTCTTGACATTTACGCTGCCTTTTCATTTCCAACTGGAATATTCGACAGGGATGAGTTTAGTGTCCGCCTTTTATTTTTAGACCATCATCCCTTCACTTATTATTTATTAGACACAGCAGATGCTCTTTGTCGCATAAGGATGCCATCATGGATGGATGGATGGATTTCTAAAACAACCTTGCTGTTTATTCAGCATGGTGACTCCCCATCAGCATTCTGTAGCAGAAATGACCATCAGAGTTGTTTTTGGTGTTAAAGATCAATACGTGGATATTTATAAGATGGAGCAAGGTTGTCTTGGACACGACACAGCCAAAAACAAAGTGCCAAAAGCCTACAGGTACATTTTGTTCTTCAGGCTACAAACAATGCAAATGTAACCTCAGAAGTGGAACAGTGGAGGTGCTGTTATATTTTTGCTGTTATGTTTTAAATGAAATTCACTTTCATATTAAAGGGATATAAGATGTACAGTTCACAGAAAGGTATTTGTTCCTAGAATGTACTTTTCTCTGAAAGTGTATGTCATCTTCGTCCCTGGTGACTGTTCTACTATTTATAGCCTAGTAATTATGCGAGCATTTATATTTTTAGTAGTTTATCTATCTATCTATCTATCTATCTATCTATCTATCAAAAATGAATGGTATTGTGCAGGAATACTGAGATCCTCAAGCTCCAAACAATGTAATTGTATCCTCAGTGCTATAAATGGACTCCTTAAGATCTATCTATCTATCTATCTATCTATCTATTTATCTATTTTCCAGCCATTTTAATACTTTTCCAGTTTTTTTTTTTTAAGCTTTCAATATTTACTTTGCTCAGTTTTTTCTTTTTCTTTTTAAAGGTCATGAAAAAATGGAAAACAAGCACTGTGATATGCAAAAGGGAGTTTGATTTCCTGTAGAAAAATAAGAGAATATCTAAAAATAACCGATTTAAAACCGTTGTGTCTACATTACCTTGACAACAGAATATCCATATTTTTCCAAAATAATTTCTAATTCCATTTTTGGAAATGATCTTGTATAAATTCCATACTTTTCCAAAAATCTACATACCTACGCAAGAAACGATTTATCAATCTATCACCGTCGTTCGGTGTCGATATTATATTTATATTTAATATAAACGCCACCTTGCACCTTGTTTTTATTTACACATCCGGGTTCTCGTTCTCTGCACGGCCCCGCCCCCTTGCTTGTTACTGCACGCCTTAAGTGTCAATCATTTTAGGGTCCCGCCTCCTGGTGACGTCCTGGACACAAAGCAGCTAGTCTATCACAAACACAAAGAGAGCAACAAAGCAGGGACATGAACACAGCAGCTGATACACAACACTGCTCAGGATTCAGCACAACTGAGAGCAGACAATCACACAACAGCAACAAGCTCCAGTCTGCTGTGGGAAAAAAACAAATCAGATTTAAATCAACAGTTTAGTGTTTATGTCAGAGCTGAGGAAGGAGATCCTGTTCAGGTGGTGAGTTGAGACTTTTTTAAATTCTGCTATTCTTTATTGATTTAACAGCTGGATGTGTGTGTTAACATTCTTGGTGTAGAGTGAATGGTAATGTAATGACAAGCTCCTTCCTTGTTGATTTGCTTGGAGAGAAGAGGAAGCGTTAGCTAGGCTGGTATTAGAAGCACAAAACAAAAACAACAACAACAAAAAACGTGGTAGGCATTTAGTCGATGCTTAGATAAGGTAGAGAAACACACAAGGTTCGAGGCTGATCGACATGTCTGCAACATCCAGAGCTGAAATGTGCAGCCGTGTTGCTCTGCTCTTCCTCCTGCTCATGATTAAAGTAGCTCTTTGTTTTGCATCCTCGTGCTCACTGGCGCTTTTCCTTTGTTTCTCTAAAAGCTTTTCGCTGACACCAATTTTCTGTCATTGTTATCCCTGTGCACGCTGTGCTACATTTCGTTTACTTCAAACAGGTTGTCACGCAAGTAACTACAATCTAAGCGCATGCAAAGGAGGTAGACAAAGCTTAAGGTTACAGACGAGGAAGTTTCCGCTGACCAAGTAACAAACATGAGCCACTCAAGCTAAAGGGACTCGAATTGTTATTATTGCTGTCTGTGCTCGGTCCTATTCGAGCTATTTAGCAAGAAATGTTATTCCTTTTTATACTTCAACGTTTCTAATCCGACTGATTAGCTTTTATCTCTGAGCTCGCTTGCTCGCGCGGGTGACTCGGTGAGAGTCGATTCTCTGATCCCAGGCAGTGAGAGTTCAGAGTCGACTCCGAAGCCTGACACTCGATTCCACACTGTGAAAAGGATTCGACTCGGAGTCGCGAACTGAGAAAGTAACAAATAGCAGTCTTTACAACACAAACACTATTAGCTGGGTAGTGTTTTCCTTTTTAAAAACGACGAAAAATGTTGACACTGGCGACAGACTAACATGTTTACAACAAAACAGCGTCGCCAGTGAACAGGTAAAGCTAACGTTAACGTTAATTAAGCTACATTGGCGTTAGCGTTCAAAATTAACACACGTTGCTAACTAAATTATCATAAAACATCATGAATGTTGAAGTTAGTAAACGTGTCAGGGTTTTGTTCGTTTGTTCGTTTGTTATTATTATTATATGGTCTCATTAACACTCTTCAATCCTGTGTTTAAGTATTCAGAATAAATCGACTCTTGGAATCGACTCCTTGGATTCACACAACACCTGAAACCTGAATCGGAGTCGAATCCCCAAAAAAGTCTGGAGTCGAATCCTTAAGATTTGGAGATTAGCGCGCGCGCTCGGTGAACGTTCTTTGTTCTTCCAACGGACGGTAGTGACGTCTTTAACTTAACGACTTAACGACGTCATTTTGTCAAATCAGATTGACACTGAATTAGACTGAACCAAACGTGATAGAAATACGGCGCTGCGACAATTCCTACAACTAGCTCTCATACTAATGAGTATCTTTCATATCAGTTCATATTCCTGGCTCCTTGTACGTGTAATCTTACTTCTGTAGAGTCGTGTCAGTTTCACTGCATCTCCATGATCTGTTTATAAAGAAGCTTTCTCGTGGCACGCTCGCGCCCATGTGTGCGCTCGCTCCAGGTCCTCGTGCGACAGCAGGCAGGCAGGCAGGCGCGCGCGCTCACATTTTCTCGTCTGCATGGCAGTAGCCAGACTTCCTGTTCTGCTGCGGAAGCGTCTTTGTTTTTCTTTTGCATGGTGTTATTGGAGCCGTCCATTAGCGCAGAGCTGTTACATTTTCCTGTTATTTTTTTTTTTCATTGTCTGCGCCAGGATGAAAGCTATGAATGGATTTATTCAACCCACATCACCTAATATTTTAGGAATTTGGCTTACCAGGTCAGCCAGTTTATACCAACAGAACATGAGCGTCTTGCCAGGGCAAACAAGTTAAGAGGAAGCTGACGCACTGCTATAAAAGGAAATAGGCAACAGGCTGTAACAGCTGTATGCCAACTCTTTTCAAGGGGAAAGTAGCTAATGCATGTTTAAAAAGTCACCAAAAGTCGTCATTGAATCATTTGCATATACATTGACTCTCATGATCAAAATTGCATATCATAACTCGAAGAAGGCTTTGTGAAAATTCATAAAATAGAGTTTTATCAGAATCAAAAATAAGACATTCTAACTTATTTCTTATAGAAACAATAAGTCTTTAGTCATGGCACCACAAACTATTTACGTATTTACAAAATACTACCAAGAACGTAGACAGAAAGAATCTGTGGTAGTGAATAATTAGGAAACAAGCATGAAGGAAAGGTTATGGATGGAGTAACTCGCTTTTATTATTTGTAAATATCTCCAAGAAGATTATGTATGAAGAACATAGAAGTACATGGGTGGGACAAACAATGGTGATCGGTTGTTGGGAACAGTGCTGATCAGTGATTGGTCGTTGGGAACAGTGCTGATCAGTGATTGGTCGTTGGGAACAGTGCTGATCAGTGATTGGTCGTTGGGAACATCAACTCGGTCAGGCTTTACCCACTTCACATAAACTCGTATAACCAGCAGCTCTGGAAAGCCGGATCGAGTGCGGGACAGTCGCTAACATCTGCTCAAAAAGTCACTAGATTTGCCTCTAGGCTCTTTTTTTTAAAAAGTAAATTAACTAAAGGGGATTTAAAATGTTGGCAACACTGTGTACACCTGTATGCCAACTGGAAGGACACCATGTCTCATTAGGTGATATCTAACAAACATGAAACATGATAGGTGTTTGCAGGGTTCACCGTGTCTGATTAACACAAAGGTATCTCATTCTTACTCCAGTAACACATTCAATTCAGTATCAAAGAATAGATCTAGATCTGACACTTCTGGCTTTTAATGCATCCACTGTTGAGGCTTTGGATGCAGGTGGTCACTCTTCAGGTTGTGTGTTTCTTAAGAATAACGCTGATTGTCCCTCAGCATTAATGAGAAGCTTGGCTAGGTCTCCTCAGTGCATTAAACAGGTTGCTGCCTCTGTAACATGCCTAAACAAGGATTTGAGTTAGAGGTTAAAACATGTGGTATTTGCTAGAGGGCAAAAACTTATTCATTCACACTCTGTTAGATGAGAAGTGGCTATTTCCTTATTCATGTTTTGGTTTGATTCAGAGGATTTAGCTTCACAGAGAACAATCCATAAATGCATAAGTGTGTTAACATTTTATTTTAAACACTTAATACATTGTATATGCGCCTTGGGTAAAGATTAGCCTTTAACCCGCTAGTCCTTTTGAGTGATCAATAATGTTTTTTCATTCCCTGCTCTCCCTCTCTCTCCCCCCCACCCCACCCCGGTCTTGTTACTCTTCCAAGGTTGTTTTTTCTCCCGTGGTGTTTGTGTGGAGCGTGCCACACACCCACTCCACAACAACGACGGCTTTTGCTTGCATCTTCCAGTGTTTCTTCTGTCAGCAAGTTCAGCAGAGCTGCAACTCATCCAGCGCCAGCGCAGACGAGCCCAGCGAGGAGAACCACGACTGTGAGATGGTGAAGATGACCAAGTCGAAAACCTTCCAGGCCTACCTGCCCAACTGCCACCGCACCTACAGCTGCATCCACTGCCGAGCACACCTGGCCAACCATGATGAGCTCATCTCAAAGGTGAGCAAACGGGTTTGGTGGACGCACACAAACACAAACACATACATACATACACAAATGCATGTTATTAAACATGTACACGCACTCAGTGCCACTATTTATAGGCTCGGTAGAACGTCCTTGGCACAAGCAAGCTTATGAATGCGCATATTTTAACACCTGCCTGGTAATTAATGACAGGCATTTTAAGCGTTTATAGTCAAATCTTCAAACATAAAAACGATTTAATAAACAGAAAAATAACCTTTCACTTTATAGTCAAGTTGGTAAAAACTAGACAGTGGTGGCAGAATCAATTTACTGTATAAATATATTTCAATATTAAGCATTTTATTGCCTATAATTTCCTATCCATCTACTCCAAATCAAAAATGGCGTCCTATTCACTATGTGTTAACTACATAGTGTAGAACATAATGGGCTTGTAGAACCTACATAGTGCACTACATGCTCAATATGACATCCTTTTTGCACTCAACATTCTTTCCATCAGCTTGAAGATTAAAGTATTGGCACCCCTTGCTTTGTTTGGATTGCTCATTAATACAGCCTAGCAAATTTGCTGCATTTCGTGCAGGACCATATGTCGTAGATAAGCAACAGGATATGCCAAAGACTCATAATACAACCTCAACCAGTGTTTTCCATTCGTGTCAAGTCAGGGAAAGTCAATTTGTGAATTTCGAGCAGTCTTTGTGCTAATCGATTTGGTGTCTGCATAATAGTACCAGATTAATCAACTACTTGTGGGTAACACTAGGTGTAATACAGTATAATGCCACTATCCCCTCTTGGCAATACACAGTGCTAATCCATCATACTGGATCCATACAGTCTCTATAATAGGTTCTGAGGTTAATCCACCCCACTGCATTTTGTTGTTTGTAATAAACACACATCAAAGCAACCCTTCTAGAGCCTGTGTTTTTGCTGATTAGGACCTTGAGTTCATCAGTGCTGGAAACACCTAAGCCGATAATGCTGCAGGCGGATATGATTGCACTCCCAGCGTGTATTGTGTCAGACGCGCCTCTAAGTGTATCTTGAATAGGATCTCTTTGATGGACTTCGTTTGCTTGCTTGTTTCTAGGTTGTCTTGTTTCTCCCCGTTCGTCACCTTGGTTGATGATCTGAATTTGCCTTGTTTACGGTCATAAAGAAAAGATCACTTGTTAGTTCTACTGTACTGCAAATTTCTTTCATTTTAGAACTGAACAAATCAAGAATGAAAGTACTACAAAGTTTGCAATGTGGTTTCCTGTTTATGCGATCAGACTAATGCACATATGCTGACCTTGAGAACTCGAGGAAACAGTTCCTCTGCCACTGTAAGTCGTGATTCTGAAACTGCTGAACACGCAGTAAACATTTTTCTCTAGCTGTTATGTCAGAATGTCAGTGAACTTGTATTTCCAGTCTGTTCTTAAAGAATGGAATGAAGTTAAGTTGGTAATTTGGTTCAAGCTACCTTGGGGTTGAGACTATTTTTAAACCAGGTCACGTGACCCAGTTTCCCAAAGCACACTGCGGTCTGCTTGACCCAAACAATCCCAACTCCACCCAAACACAAACCCTGCAAGCAAATCCACTCTACATCTCTTATCGCCTTATCACGAGAACAGTAAGCCTCCATAAAGCTAAACAAGCCATATGCATGAGGGAAAAATCCACCCAGGCCAACTTTTAGCACCAACAGTGATGTTTATGGTGGAGCTAATCAGCTGGTATTTAATGCTAATAGTAGCATGTTGACATTCTGGTTATGCAAAGTACACCCAGTTCCAGTGCACTTAATAAGCTTCCTTTTCACTACTTCTCCACCAGAAAGGATCTTTTATCAAGTGAAATGGATGACTGCACTCGGTATAAAGGATGGAGCTGCTGAGAATTGGCTTTGGTCCATCTAACATGTCCTGAAAGCTTCATTTATGAGATATAGCAGAGAAGAAATGGACAGTGTTAAAGGAGGACTCAGACTGGCCTTTGGTAGGGTTCATACTCACAGTACTTGAAGTTAAAATTTTTGTCATTGGAGTTCTCTGAAAAACCCCTTTTGGACTGAAAAGTACTTGAATAAAAATACATTTTGTATGCAGTGTATTATTATAAAATGTTTTTTATGGATTTGTTAATTTATTAATTTTGGAAAATCACTGTGCACCTCACACTTGACAACTTCTGCACTAGTTTGTTGATCGCGTGCGCAGAGGTGCCAACGTTTAAGATTTAGCCATAGCATTTAATATTTTTTTTAGACCTTGCTACTGCAATATGGGAGACATCTGAAACTTTTTCTTCTTTTTCAGCTAAAGCAGTGGTCAGACCAAATGCAGATTACGTCCACTCACCAGAAAACGCAATTCACTGAAGGGGAAAGGACTTTTGTTTCTGGTAGTATTTAAAGTCACTTTGCGCTGACTTTCTAAACTATCTGGCTGAACCTTGACCTGTGAATTCAAGTGGCTTGATCTTGTGAGCCACTAGAAACCAAGAAGGTGGGACTGTGGCCTCTTTTGTCAGCAAAAAATGGAGGCGCTTCCCATTATTAAGTAGTGCTCACACCAAACTCTCTGTTTTCTAACTGTGGTTTGGCACACACCTGAAAAAAAGTGAAATCTCTTGTATTGTCCCAGTGCATAAAAACTTATGGGAAGTCTTTGAATTTCCTTTACAGCATCTGCATGAATCCATGTCCAAGCCCTTCATTAGCTCACATTAGTAGGCGATAAGTAAGAGATAAAACCCCAAAAAGTGTCCTAATGAAAAGAAAATAACAGATAAGACGGAGGCAAAGATCAGCATGACATTAAGCAAAGTCTGTTTTTTTTTCTCTCCAGATATTGTGAAATTCTGAACATTTTTATAGCACTAACACCGTGGATATGCGAGAGTGTTTGAGAGCTGAGGTGTTTATACATTTTGAGTACTCATTACTTGATTTATGCGCTGTAGGATGATCAGCCGAGGAAATAAAGACTTGTCTGTCATGTCCTAGACTCTGAGGTCAGTCTATAAACCAAGACCAGTTCAGTCAAATGAGTAGGTGGGCCTTGACCTCAGAGGAATCCTCAGTCAGCATCTGTGTCTAAACTAATTCAGTAACACTTTCAGCACTTGAGAAGCTTTACAAACTCTATGCTTTACAAACTGTATGTCTAAATGTAATTTTAGCACAGGGTTCTCCTGTCTTTTTTTTTTTTCTCCCTTTCTCCTCTACTCCTCTATAATCATTAGCTGATTATGTCACTTTGGGAAGATGATATTCTGAGCCCTGCACTTTACATCTGGTTCGTGCCAAAAACTCTGCATTAGCCTCTGCAGTTTAAGAGCTTCCATGTTTAGATGTACATTGCGTTTTTTTTTTTTTGTTTGTTTTTTTAATTCTTTTTTTAAGAAGCAGTTTTTGTGACCAATAATAATTTAGTTTAGTTTTATATAGTCAGAACATAAGCAGACACCAAAAGATTTAGTTAAACAGTGGTATTACTGTCAATTCAAATAAAGATAGTAAACAATCTTAGACATATAAAAACAAGCAATCTTAAACATGACAAATTTAAATCTCACGACTGTCCATTCATGTCCTGATGAGGTCACAGCTGTCTACACCCAGGAATCCTAGAGAGCATACACACAAAAAGCACTTTTCTATAGTGATTACAGTATGTTCAGTAGCATCACAATCATGAATTTTCCTGTCCTTTATCGGTGTGATTTTCAGCAATACTCACAATTTTGTTGTGGGAAAAAAAAACTTTAAAAAAACCAACCTTAATCAACCAAACGAGATACGGCTAAATTATGTTGTCTCTTTTTAAATTTAAAGCAGCAGTTTGTAATGTTTAGAGCCCTCTCCTGTCTGAAAGGTGAACTGCAGTTTCTAAGGAAACACTGATAAGCTCCTCCCCCACTCACTCAATTGAAACTTGCACCTCCTGAGTTGCTTTTTAAGGGAAGGAAAAAAAAACCCCACAAAGTAAAGTAGCTGTGTTTAGGCTATGGAGTGGAGCCTGAATTGAAGGAACTATTAAAAAGGTGTTTTTCAAGTTGTCTCTGGAAATATAGGATTATCATAGATCTAGATACACTGCAGCTTTAAATGATTCTGCATATTCTTTGCCATCTACTTATCGATGCCGACATGAGGCATCACTTTTTGGACTGTCAGACGACTGCCAAGAATCGGAGCAGAATTCAAAAGAGGATTAGCTATCCTAAGTGTAGCCAAAGAAAATCTCGGATCTCATGCTGGATTTCTGGAGAGGCATCAGACAAGGTTGTCTGCTGGAATGTATGCTCCATTGTGAAAAGGCTGCACTCAGGCGTCGTCAGGCAGGAGTCCTCTATCCTCCCTGTCTCACACACACAGCATCTAGGGATGGAACTGTCTCCTGGCTCGCTGCATTACGAGCAGAAGTACTGCTGAATGAGGGCAGAAATCTCTTATAATACAGATGGCAGGTTTGCTTCTGTGTGTGATTAATCTTAACTCTTGATGAGGGATTATGGAAGTACGTTGTCCTAGGGTTGGCAAAAGTTGTACTAAAGTTACATTTGATCAATCAATTACAAGTGTGATTTTTAAGTAAAGCACAATAGTTTACCTAATGTTAGCTAGCTTGGTAGCGAACTTCACTCCTTGTGTTAATTACATAATATAATAGTTGGTCTAACATTAGCAAGCTTGTTGGCACATGGTTTAAAATACATAATAGATATCTCAGGGACACCGATGGGCATTTCCAGCACTCTGATAGGTTAATTTCACAGTTTCTGTTCTCCTGGATGACTTTTGTTTATTATTTTGCTCATGTCAAAAGCAAGTGAAATGTTATAAAGTTTGTGACGTAAGCGCAGCCCCCTTTTCACCCTGAGATCCTAGTACACGCGGAGATGGGTTGCAGATGAAATTACACGACATCCCTAAGTGGCTTGTGAGGTTATGTAAATCAGTTGCTATTGATGCAAAAGCCAGTGCCTCTCCCTTTCAAGGTTGAAGTTTGTCCTTTTATTATGCAGTTATTTGTTTAGAGCTACCTTGAGTAAATCCTGTTACTGGAAAGCTGCTCTTTTCTTTCTGCCCCACTGCTCTTAACAGATTATCCACCTCTATTTATGTGATGGAGACTTGTACCTCTTAACTGCACCTGCAATCAGGCTCTGATTGAAAAGCCCTGGGACAAACCCATCATTGACTGCAGGTCCTCTCAGGACCAGGTGCCTGTGATAGAAACAGTAAATGACCCACTTGTGCCGATTTTGACAACGCAGATGGATCTCGGGTTACTTAAGCACCAGGAGCCAGGGGAGAGACTGGCTGGTTTGAGTTTTCTGTTCCCAAAGACATGCAGGGGCTTGGAAAAGAATGAGCTGATTGTGCAGCAAGGAGACAACCTCAACTGGGCATAGGCACGATCATCGTCATGATCATGATTTTGTTAGATGTCCTAAAATCTCAGACAGGATTTCGGCTTTTTGATTTTTCTTGACAGCTCAGAGGGAAATAAAACCTACTAAGAATCTAGGGCTTGTTTGACTTTAGGAAAATGTCCTGACTTCTGTTTATGCTTAAAAGCTTTTGAACTGCTCTTAGCAGGAATTACTTTCTAAATACATCACAGAGGTGGCATACTTGCTCCAAATTGCAATAATTTTAGACTGGAAGTCCTGCAGTGATTCAGCTCTCGCTGTTTGTGGCTCTTGTGTGCCGCAAGCTAATGGTTACCTTTTAAACACACTTCAGTTAACATAAACAGCATTACACTGAAGAAAAAGGTTATCCTTTCACTAATCCCTCAGAAGGGGGAATTTGTCTTCAGGTGAACCACCCTGAGCCTTGATCAGCTCCGCACGTACCACATGCACACCTGTCCCAGGAAGTGAGATCATCTTTCTTACAGGACTTGAGGTATTACAGAAATCATGAAGGGGGAAAAACATAGTCAGACAGTCATGCTCGTGTTTTTTTTTTTTTTTTTTTTATGGAGATCTCCTGCTGTTCTAGCAACACTTGGCACTCTTGTTAGAAACCTGGCAGCCAGAGAATGCCCTTAGATCATGTCTTCCAGTGCCAGCATGGTAGGGAGATGGAAAAAATATCATATTGCAGTACTTGAGGACATTTTTATGATATGCAGTATGCAGCAAGATGGTTAGTTTTGCTGTGGTTTTAGTAGCAAACAAAAAAGTGGGGCCGTATTAATAATCATCATTATCATAAGATTGAGTTCAAAAATCTGAAAATGCTTTACATATGAAAGATCAGAAGGTCAAATTGCAGTTTTTTTTAATTCATGTGTTCGTTCTAATGCGTTTTTGTTTCTATAGTAACAGCATGTTCACAGTGACTTGTATGGCAGACGCTCCGCATAAACAGATTAAAAACCATGTGTAATCATTGATATGGTGAAGTTTCTTGTAAGGAGATGTTTATTTAACATTTATGGAAGGAGTCCCTAGTGTCAGCGCTTTGTAACAGTCGGAGATAGAGCTGTAAATTTAAGTTTTCCGACATTTTCAGGACAGAGGCGTTTACAATTTGCGGTTTCTCACTACCATGACAAATGTATGACACTGAAGTTGATTATCTTCCAGTAACCGTGTGTCCTGAAGTGTTTAATTCCCCTTTTACCACCGCAAAAATTTTTTGTTAATTGAAGAATGTCCTGTTGTAGCTACAGTTAATGTTGTGGAATGCCTGCAATACAAGTTAGTCCTGTAATCACTTGCTTTATAGCAGCTATAAACAGTCCTTATCTCACCAGCATTTCTCTTTCTCTTTTAAACTGAACAGAACAAAACTGCAGCTTGTCATTTTACCAAGGAAGAAAGAGCAAAGTCTTGAAGGCTTTTCTGAGTCAAAAAACTTGATGCTTTGTAACAGAAGTGAAGCTGTAACTGACACTAGAGACTCCTTGCTAAACGCTAAATAAACTCCTTACTACTTATTATTATTGTTATTATTATTAATAATAATAATAATAATAATAATAATAAATGTATGTAAAAGACTTGATACTAAATAATAGATGGAGTTAAGATGGAGTTAATATATGGACTATAAAGACAACTAATTAAAAATACTATCCCAAAGATTATTTTTACTCAACAATTCATAAAAAAAAGAGAAAATGAGAAAAAGAAAGTGGAATCAAATTGCCAAAATAGATTTAAATGTCCATTGAGTTAACAGTAAGCACTAATGTGACGTTACCTTATAAAAGTGTATCATGATGTTTAAATTATTGCGGTCCATCTAATATTGTCATGTCCTCCAACCATACAGCATGCACAGATAAATGTAGATGTCTACAAACACAAAATTGAGACCTGGTCTGGGTTTATATGCTGGCCTGCAGGATGGTACAGATTCTGCCAGAGCAGAAATCAAACCTCTTCAAGTTCCTTTTAGATCAGTTCATTAGATTTTAAGGGAAAAATGTTAGGTTAGGTTCAACTTTATTGTCAGACAGTGTACTCTGAAAGCCAGTGTGAAAACCACTTTGACATGGTATTTAGTAGGGAAGGAGTAGTGCATAATGCCTTTGGCTAAAGTTTGATCACATGGTATTTATGTAACTTTTCTTGCTGATTTGCACAAGACTGGTTTTATTACATAATTCACATAGAAATTCTGCTACGTGTTACATTACAATGAAATATTCTGTTTTTCTGAAGAAGGTAGTTGACTCAATCACATGTTCCTTCTTTCATTACAACATATGCACTACTTCTTACTGAAACAGTGTGTAGTTGTGTGTGTGTGAGATGTTCAGGGTGAAGGAGTGGCTGGCTTCATTAACCTGGGCTAAGCCTGCAGGACTTCCTCCAGGTCATCCGCAGCGGAAAAAGTAAAGCCGATTCTCAGGCTGTGTCTCACCACAGACGTCAACTGTCTCGCAAAGCCGTGCTGGTTTACTGCCACACGCACTGACACCTAGTGCAGTGAGGAGGAGGCCCACATGCAGCCTTCTTTCTACTGAAATGGTTGCAACCTAGAAACACTGAATCTTTACACATTTTCAGAGTAAAGTGCACTGAAGAACTTGCAGTCCTTACTTTGTCTTTGGCTTTTTACTCAAGGCTGGATATTACATGTAGTAGCATAGTAACAGCAAATGCAACAAGTCTGTACACTGTTCAGACATCTGAGGCATGCTTCGTGCTTTTTTTTCATTCTCTGAAAATGACATTTCATTCTTTTTATCAGAATTATTTCAAAATGTTCAATAGTCAGTTTTATTGCAGCTACATTGTTAACATTTAACTTTCTCTTTCTTTGTCTAGAGAGAAAGAAGGGCTTAAAGTAATGTCAGCTAAATAAATAGTGCATGTTTGGACTAGTCTGTGTTAAATTTAATGCTATTAAAGTATTATGGTGAATTTTTTTCACCATAGAAGAAACCATACTTTAGCAAGTGTGCTTGAAATGCTTGCAATGCCAAATGATATTCTTTGCTTTAAAGAAGCAGGCTGTCGTTTTTATAGCCCTCTGTTGCCTGTGAGGTGAATTACAGTTTTGATTTTAAAAGACAGTACTTCCCCTTTTCCAAATGGATCACACCACAAGTCTCAAAACTGTTTTTCTTGTGAGTTACTTTTTAAAGAAAAGAGGCTAAGTGACGAAGCTTTTCATGGCTGGAGGAGGAACTAATTTCAGGGCCAGAAAAACAGTGAGAACTCCTGCATGTCAGTATTGCAAATCAAAGTTTTTCACTCATACAGGTGTGGAAACGCTAGTAAACTTTGCACACCTCTGTATAATAAGTCTTCATTACTCAGTATTGATATGGTAATGATAAAGGAAATAGGTCCAGCTGAGTGCTTCAGACAAATTAACAAATATGTTTATTTTTATACATGTTCAAGAAAAAAGTGTTAGAATTAAGCATAAATGACAGGAGGAAGGTGAGTAACGCTAACTGTTCAGGGTTTTGACCCCATTTTCTCACAACACAATTCGAAAACACTAGTCAGCTCTTCTCTATCATAAGACAGCTACCAGACAGAGAGGGTGAAGGCTAGCACATGCTTCTTTTGAGACAGAACATCACAGCACAGTGCAACACACTCAGAAGAAAGTGCTATCTGCTCTCTTCCACATACGTGAGCTCACAGTGGTTAGTGTTGCTGTGACTGGAGAGAGAGAGAGAGTGAGAGTGAGAGATATGTTAGTATTGTTAGTATGTATATGGTGTATAGCTCTAGTGATGTCCTGTAGCTGTTTAGCAGTGTGTACGTGACACTGCCCTTGCAGCAGAGACAGCAGTGATGGTGTATAACTGTTGACACACAGAAACTCTTCCTGATCTGTTTTGTAATGCACAGAGAGAAACTAAATCAGGCTAATGGTTTTTAACCACCATGTCAGAGAGAGGAGTGAGGAAATGAGCATGTGAGTGTCTTGGAGAATGAGAAAACTTAAAACACACAGCCAGAGAGAGAGAGAGAGAGAGAGAGAGAGAGAGAGATGCCAGTGGGAAACTGAGGCCAGCGTGCTGGCTAGGTCAGTGTAGGACTCGCTGATTTATGATTGTTTTAATGATGAGGTTTAGAAGGACATGTCTGTAGACTCACTCTCTCCACCCAGAGCATTGTGGGAAGCATAATGTACAGAGCAGTTTAGCAATGAACACAGTGTACAGACTGGTGTAATTGTATAATGTGAGGTTCTAGACAAACGGGCTGTTTCATGGTAACACACACACACACACACATTATGATTTGATGAAATGCACATGTTGGCTCAAGACCAGAGCATGACAGTCACAGTTTAGTTAGACTTCCCACGAAAAGAAAAAAACCACACATCCTTCTCACACACACACTTTAACATAAACACAACCATGTATGCAAAGGTAGTGTTTTTGTTTCACACACACACACACACACACAAAAGGAGCACACAAAGCCACTTAATTTTTTTAATTGTATGCAGACCTTAGGTAAGATCTTGGCCATGATATATTAGATATATTATACACACACAATTGTTCTACCTGCTTGCCATTCAGTCTCCCAATATGGAACCCAAATCAAGTGTGCGTGCGTGTGTGCGTGTGCGCACCCTGGGACTGTCAAACTTGCTGTTTGAATTTTCATATTTACATATTCAAGGACAAAAATATCCACATTTCAAGATTCCATGTCCAACCTTAGTAAGTTAAACTAATGGAAGTCTAACAAAACATGCATTTCCTAAAGTTTTTTATTTATTATGTATAAATGTACTAATTAAATATTAAAATCAACATCTCAGTTTTCAGCAGACTATTACTGGAGTCACAGTGAATCGCTGTGGCTGAATCTCAAATGGAATTCTGTAAACGTATAGTGCACTATGTAGTGTCTACAATGCTGTTACAGTACACCCTGTGTAGTGAACATTGATGGTTAACAGACAGGCGATCTGTGTTGAAGACGTGTGTGTGTATATATATTCTGGTGTGTAGATATTCTGAAGATGCAGGATCTTAACATGTATTTCTGATCAAATCTAGTAAAATATTAGACATTATTGTGGGTAAATAGACATAAATCTGAATGACTAACTTAACACTCACCGCCCACCTGTACACCTCCACATTCACGCAGTTATCCAATCAGCCAATCATGTGGCAGCAGCGTAATGTATAAGAGCATGCAGATACAGGTCAAAAGCTTCAGTTAATGTTCAAATCAAACATCAGACCAGGAGATATTTTTCTAATCTTCAGCTGTGCAGTTTGGGTGAGTCTGTGCCCAATGTAGCATCAGATTCCAGCTCTTGGCTGACAGAGATTTGACGTGTTATGTGAGATGCTTTTCTGCTCACCATGGTTGTAAGGAGTTTAGTTACCATACTTCCTGTCAGCTCAAACTAGTCTGGCCATTCTCCTCTGACTTCAACAAGCCGTTTCTGCCTGCAGAACTGCAGCTCACTGCATGTTTTTTGTTTTTTGCACCATTCTGTGTAAACTCTAGAGAATGCTGTGTATGAAAATCTACAAGTCACCCCGTTCACATTTTTTCCTATTCTAATGTTTGTGAACATTAACTGAAGCTCTACATTAACACGTATCTGCATGATTTTATGCATTGTGCTGTAATTTCCTATTGAAGTAGTAAGCTTATAGAATAATTAATATTTGAATATATACTAATAATGAATCTTCTTAATAACTGAAATTTTAAATCAAATTCAAATCCAATTTTGAAAATAACTGAAAATTTCTCTCTCTCTTTCTCTTTCTCTCTTTCCGCAGTCATTCCAAGGCAGCCAAGGACGAGCCTACCTCTTCAACTCAGTGTGAGTTTTTAACCCACTTCCTCTACATCAACATTTACACCTGCCCCTGAAATCTGTCCTTGATCTACTCAGCATGTCTAGACCGTGTTCCCCAGCTGTGTGAAAAAAAAAAATTCAGTAGCAGACCGAGGAAAGGTGTTGGGTTAAATCTTCCAAGGCTGATCGGTTGTGCGTCAACACACTCCTCACAGAGTCGATAGCTTTGGGCCAGCAACGCATGAGGGTCTGAGCGTGATATCTGGGAGAGGGAATACACTGTGAAATTTGCTTAGCCTTTCACAGAAAGTAGATTTCATTGTGTGTGTGTGTGTGTGTGTGTGTGTGTGTGTGTGGTTGCTAAGCCCAAACCTCTGCAAAATTCTATTTTAGAAACAGTATTTATGGCAATGCAGCTGCTGGTAACTGGTGCCTTGCTTTTTCACACTGAACCTGACAGGAGACTCTTTACTTTTTGAGGTTTGCTAGCTCAGTTACTGCTTTACATTGTTAAAATATTTTTCCTAGTGTGAGCTAGAATGAAGGAAGCAAAGAGAAATAGCCTTTTGAGAATCACATCCAACTCTGCGTTGCTAACTACTAACTCTGGTACACAGTGTGACCCATAATCTTCCAAATCACATCTGTTCCTAGTTTTACATGGCTTTTGGTAAAGGATCAGTGAACACGCTGAACATCGCGCTATTGACAGATGAATTAATCCCTCTCTTTCTCTCTCTTTCTCTCAGGGTGAACGTGGGCTGCGGTCCAGCAGAGGAGAGGGTTCTCCTGACAGGTTTACACGCCGTGGCAGATATCTACTGTGAAAATTGCAAAACCACTCTGGGCTGGAAATACGTACGTTTCTATTTTTGTTTTTCCTCATTCTGGCTGCCGAGTTCCTAGAATCCTTTTTCCTGGTATAAAAAAAAAATGTTGAGCCTGGTTCTAATAAAATGCCTTTCAGCTGAGGCGAAACATTAAGCACATTCAGAGGAATAGATTTCACTCCAAAATGCTAGCCATTCAAAGTGCTAATGACCTACATTGTAGCTTCATTACTGGCGAGCCAGTTAAGTTAATGTTTCTGGAAAAAAAAAATCACACTTGCTTCTTTGTAGCTAACAAATATTACAGATTTTTTTCATAAATATTTGCCTCAGACTGCATTCATATCTTTTGATGTGGTTTAGATGTGGTTTTAGCTGTAATCTCTTTTAAAAAGTAACAAATCTTTCCCATGGTAGCACTGTAACATGACATGAGGGCAGCCATCTTGGACACCTTTTTTTTTTTCTTTTTTTTTTTTT
>CM040477.1:14926129-15018191 GCA_022758105.1 Pangasianodon gigas
TCAGACCAAACATGTCTTGGCAGATCGACTACGTTTGGGGTGTGGGGGAAATTATCTAATTAGATTTTTCGCTGAAATGCTCTTCAGTCAGGTTAAAAAAAATGCCTTTATAACCCAACTGCAGTGACATCGTCTTACTGTGTGGTTGTCCCGAGTGTGCTGAGGTGTGAGTAGGTTCATCTGATCCCTGCATGTGTGTTCATTTATTTATATCCCTGATATCCTGTTTCTGAGCTGGACCATGTACTAAAGGCTGATGGATTAGTAAGACAGGCAGTTTCCAAATCCTCCCACTGCATGATAATGGAGAACAGGCAATGACACCATCTAGTACACCATCTGTAACTGGATTGTTTACTTTATTTCTTACATACACAGCAAAACTGTTAAGGTAGCACATAGATAGAGCATAATAGAGATTTCAAGTGTGAGCGAGGGGCAGAGCGACGGCCCAGAAGACAGCATGATGCTCAGCACTTCCGGCCTGAAATGAGTTTAGTTAAATACAGATGAGGGAGTGTGTCAGTCTCACATCCCCTAGGGAACTTAGCAGATCATGTGCTAATTCTCTGTGCCTTTTTAGAAATAGAATGTTAACCATCTGCATCAGTGTGGTGTTAGAGTATAAATCAGTATCCAGTGGCACCAGTTGAGCTTCAGATGGATCAGGAGTCAGGGGTAAAATCTGCCTTAAGTCATACACTATAGTTTCTGCAGCCAATCAGTAACATGATCTGACACCAACATGAAACACTGTAGCCATGATCTTGACGCAGAGTGTTGTGTATTTACTTTATACTAGCTCGGTCTGTCGTATTAGTCATATTTCAAAAGGGACAAACCCGAACAGATATTGTATTTCTTACAATCATCACAGAATTTTAGTCCTACCTGATAGGGACTTGCTTCGTTCTGCTCTCTGTGGTTCTCGATTTAACAGAAATTTAAGTAAGGAATTAAACACTTGGAGGTGTGGTGTTGCAGGAAGATCATCAACTGTTATCACCTCAAAGTTTATTATCTGACTACAACAGCATGTCCTGAAGTGTTTGAAACATCTTATACAACAGCAATTTAGCCACGTTGCATTGTTTTTTATGTATTAAAGAGCATGTACTTTTTATTAGTTTATAGGTACATTTAATATTGTGGAACAACCATGAAATAAGTTTGTTCCTGTTGTAGCTTAGCGGCTATAAACAGTCGTTCTCTCATCTGCCTCTCTTTTTTTTCTCTCTTGAATCTAATTAGAAAAAAATGCAGTTACTAAGAATTTCCTGAAGGCTTCCCCATGGCTGTTACTAAGCGCTGACACTGGAGACTCCTTCCAAAATGCTAAATAAATGTCTCCTTACGGAAATTTTATAAAAATCCTTTTTAAAATCCGTTTATGTGGATTAAACGCCCTGTATATGTTGTTACTATAGAAATGGTAACGTATTAGAACGAGTCCATTAATATAAACCTGTGATTTGTTTTGCAACTGGATCTACTGTCAGAGCTGTCTTCAACACCTTCTGACCAATCAGATTTGAGCTTTAACAGTGTTATGACTAACATTAGCAAGATGTGATTAATGCTACAGCTAATGACCTGATTTTTGACTTTGTAGTTTATCCTAGTTTATCTTCCCAGATTTTATATACAACATGATATAATTTATTTTCTGGTGTGGTGACCAAGCCGAGTCACAACGTAAATAAAGCTGACGTGAAACTGTTACTTGGTGCAATAGTTAAACTTTTCATTTCATGTTAGCTATCAAGTTAGCTAGCCTTGTTAGCTTAGCTTATTCCATTGGTTTATATGTAGTGTTTTATGCATGTAATTCAGGTGATGTTTGTTTGTGCTCTATGTTAATGGATTGTTAAATGCGGATGTTGCATCTACTAGTGTAAATTTTACCTAAAATAAGGAACTGTTGCTCGGTGCAGGGGGTTAATTTTTAGTAGTGGCAATTTTGTGCTCGTGGCTGTGATTAAAATTAAAATGATGCAAATGTCAAATATAAGAGCCAGTTTAACATTTTTAATAGGTCATAATGAATTTGCTTATTGAATTTTCCTGTTCTCTCTCTCTCTCTCTCTCTCTCTCTCACAGGAGCATGCTTTCGAGAGCAGTCAGAAATACAAAGAGGGAAAGTTCATCATCGAGTTGGCGCACATGATCAAGGACAACGGCTGGGAGTGACCGGCTTGTCCATTTTCTTTCTGCTCATTGACCTTTCGGGCTGCTCTGTAGCGGACTTCACAGAGTGACACCACACACATACACACACCAACCCACACACACACTCTACCATTCTGCCACCACCATGCTTTACCCCCCGACACATTCAGACTCCCCTACCAGTGTTCTGAAACTCAGAAGGAGTGATGAGTGATAGAGGGATGGGGAGCAGCAGAGGGGGGGAAAACAATGAGATCTCACTCCTCCATCAGCACTCACTCTCTTCCGAGATGTAGACACTCGACTCGAGGATTTGCTACGCCTCTCTAACTTTTGTGTCGCTGCACATCGTGAGCAGTTAACAGTATCTTGAAGACTTTTACCCTTTCATGTTTTCATTTTCACCCTGTTTGCAGAAGCGAATGACAAGGTGTGTGTGTGAGTGTATTTCATGTAGGAATCCTTTCTGATGGACTGATGTTACTGGTTAGCATTACTCTCAGAGACAGATTTTCACTGAGCATGCTCTTTTCTGTGTTGGGATGGTGTTGGGTGGGGTGGGGTGGGGTGAATGGGGCGGGGTCAGTTATGATCGACATGAAATGTTTTACCTGGAGATTTATAGAAAGGGGTGTGGCTTATGTAGCAGTATCGCAGACCCTATTGGACCAGGGAGGGTTTGAGGGTGGGGTTTGAGCTTTGCAGTGACATTTTGTATTTATGATATATCCCTATACTTTATCTATCGTATGTGAGATTGAACTCCTTTTGATTTTCTCGATCTTTTCTCCCCCCCCCTCAGATGACTTCACTGTGCAATTTTTTGTGCGCCCCTCCGGTACAGTTCGTCCCCTGTCTTTAGCTGTAATCGATGCTTTAGGCGAGATCATTTAAAAAAAAAAAAAAAAGTGTTGCTTTTAGTGTTGAGGTGGCATTTGTGGCAGGTTCCATGTTTGCATCAGTACTATAAGTGAACTTGTGTTTTTTTTTTGGTTTTTTTTTTGTTTTTGTTTTTTTTTTAAATGCTGTCTGAAACGCACTGGACAGCAGGGGAAAACTGAACCTATTGTCTGTGATCCACAGCACCACTTCCTCTCCTCACCTCACCTCTCCTCCCTCATACATCAAACTCATCATGTAGTTTTTCTGATCACATAATCAAACATTCTCACGCATATGTTCGGACACGCATGCATGCGTCAGTGAGTACGTGTGTGTTTTACTTGAATGCAGTTATTTTGTTTGCACTTTGCAGAGGCCTTGTTCGTGGGTTTAGAGGCAAAAAATCTTTCAGTCCAGGTTCTCGTGGATGATTGTAGCTTTGGACGAACTTCAGGGTCAGGTGATTGCTGGCATGATCATCTCCCTCTTTTTTTTCTTTTCTAAAAGACTAGACATTCTGCTGCTTACCTTTTGCTCCTGTTTCACAAGTTGGCGAATTAAACCATAACTGCAGAAACACTAGGAATTTGGCCAATTTGATCAAGAAAATGGATAAGAAGCGGAAATAATGATTAAAAAAGCAAAATGAAAGAAAATTGAAGTGGTGCATACTGAAAACGACGTATTGCAAAGAAAAAAAGTGCTGCTATTAGAAGAATGCAATCCGGAGCTTTCACTTTATACCTCCTGCACTTTAGCTGTGTGAGCGTGTGTGTGTGAGCGTGTGCGCGTGGACGTGTGTACCTCCTCCTCCTCCACATCTTTGCCTCTAAGCAGCATGAACCTTGTGCCTCTCCAAAAGGACAAAAAAAGGTAATTTTTCCCTTTCCTGTTGTGCAGTGCATGACTCCACGATGATAGATTTCCTTCAGTGGCTCTACATGGGTCATAAAGAACCTCACAGAAGGTTTTATCCACTTAAAACTATATTCAGAAGCATAATATGGTCCGATATTTTTTGTAGTCATAGCAGGTGAAATTAGCACTTGTATTATGAGGTGGGGATCGCGAGTGGGCGGAATGGGTGGGTTATTCGTTATAACGGGAAGGGGCGGGCTTTCTTCCAGTAGCAAGCAGGGAGTTTGACGTTTAACTTAGATTTCTATCGAGTATAAATCAACAGATTATTGCAAAGTTTTTGGAGTTGAATCAGTGGCAAACCCTCAGTTTATCACATTTATCACCAATAAGGTCAGTCGGGTCACGTGACCTTTTGTTTTAATCAGCCGAAGTCAATGCAAACGGGAATAGTCGTAGAGATCCTACTTGAAAACAGAGTTACAGACAAGATATTGTCCCTGTCTCAGATTTTGTACATAAAGTAACATATTTAAGGTTTTATATATATGATATATATACATACATACATATTTCTACTGGGTTAGTTCCTCTACTTCCCTGACTTGAAGCACTTTTGTTCACTGTACCTCTAGCTTTCTGTATGTTTGTATTTGTGTTTGAGACAGAATGAGTGAATGTGAGTTTTTTTGTTTGTTTGTTTGTTTTTTCCCTCTCTCATTCAGAAGTAAGTTTTATTCATTTTTACTCTTCTAGCTCTCCCATATCCTTGCTTCTGTACTTCCTTTCGTTTGTTTTGTAGCTTGTTGATGATAAACGAGGCTATTTATTTGGAATCTAAAGACTTGCTTTGCTGGTTCTCTCAGTAAGAGTGGGTCTGCTGGTCTTGGTTTAGCATTGTGCTCAGTGGTGAGCTGGATTCACCTGCCGAAACGTTCACAATAAATATTGACCGAGACCCGAAAAAAAAACAAAAAAAAACAACCACGAACCTTTCTTAAGTTTCAGAACTCAAACAAGCTGAAGATGAGTGAGACCAGTGTCACTGCTGTCAGTACGCACCTGTGAATGTGGACTGCTGAAAACTCAAACCAAAAACAAAAAAAAACAAGTGCAAAGTTGTGCTATTTCAATTTTACTCATAGTTCCATCATTTTTTTTCAAATATCTGAATCAGCAGCTTAGTATTGTTTGATCTTTCTTTTTTTTTTTGTTATTGGTTGTTGAGATGTATTTAAATTTCCTCATTTCTTCCCCTCGCTTTGCCATCTGTGTTAGTGACACTGGTTTCAAACCTTTAGTTTTAAAGCATCACAGTTATGCAGAGGAAACAGTTGGAAGTTTTGAAGAGTTATTTTTCTTAGGACTGTTATACTATAAGGTCTGAAGCATGTTGTATTTATAAAGGCTATATTAAGTCGTGCCTGTTTTATTTTTCTTTCTCAAAGCAAAAAAAAGCATATGCTTTTTTCTTTTTACTTGATTACATTGCTTTGCATTCTGTCCTAGTGAAATGTCACATGTCTGTTTTTCACTGTATTGTAAACTATCAGATATCACAATAAAGCTTAAATGGCATTTGGGTGGTCTGGTTTAATGAGGTTTTTTTTTTTTTTTTTTTTTTTTTTTTTTTTTTTTTTTTTTTTTTTTTTTTTTTTTTTTTTTTTTTTTTTTTTTTTTTTTTTTTTTTTTTTTTTTTTTTTTTTGTTTTTTTTTTTTTTTTTTTTTGCCTTTTTGATGTTGAATTTGTAAGGAATAAAACATTTGGGGGTGTGCTGTCAAAGGAAAATAATCAGTGATGCAGTACCCACCATTTTCCAATAACCACACATCCTCAAGTGTTATATTCCTCTTATACCACAGCAATTTGCTAACAATTAAAAGTTTTAATTTATTATTGAACAACGCACACTTTCTAACAGTTTAGTTACATTTAATAAATGTAAGTTTTTGAACGTTATAGCAGTCATTTCTTCACAAGTTAATAAGACAAAAAAGCTTGTCACAGCTCTTCATGTTACAAAAAAAAAAAAACAAAGTGTAAACTCTATCCTGAAGACTTTCATGTGGTGGAAAACTTGCTGACAGTTACAAAGTACTGACACTGGAGACTCCTTCCATACATGTTGAACATCTCAGATAAAACTTCACCATATCAGTGATTCTACATTTGTCCTTGTTAAATAAAAATGTTTTTGAATCCATTTATAATTAGATTATTGTGGCACATCCATCATACAAGTCCCTGTGAATGAGCTGTTACTATGGAAACGATAACCTATTAGAACGAGAGCATTAATATAAACCCATTATTCAATTATAGCCAGCAGTATTGTCAGAGCTGCTGCTGTAGAAAATTAATCAACAACTTCTGACCAATCAGATTTGAGAATTCAGCAGTGTTGTGGTATAATGTGAATTAAACAGTCTGTAAAAGCCACAAGGGGAAATTTCTGAATATGGACTAAAGACAAAACTTGAAATTGAGCGTTCGTGGAATGTTCCAGTGCATTTCAAACTAATCTCTGTAGTGCATGTCCGATTACAATGGATTGCAATTTTGATGTGTTTCTTTGTACTGAAAGAAGAAAAGAACATTGTTGGCGCACAAATACTCATTACTCAAATATTTTTAGTACATGGGTTTTTTGCTCTTTTCTCAATACAGGGAAATTCTTGTCTATGATAATCACGCATAAACCACAGATGTGGAAGATTAGTTTGGGAAAAAAATGCTGGCGTATTTCTTTACAAGCTTTCAAAATGTTCTCATGATGTTTTTCGGTTGATTCCTGGCAGAAACACTCCTCTTCACTGACTACAGTCTGACCTTGTTCACCTTAGAAGCCAGACAGGAGATAAACTGCTTACGCCATCGCTGTATCTGGCTGTTTAATGTGATCAACTCGTGGGTCAGTGGGCCAAGAAAGCTAACTCAGTGCAGTTATGCAAAACACGAGTACTTCATTCTTCCCTACAGGAAGCCGTGTGAGGTGCATCATTGTCATTTACGCATACCTTAATCTGCCTCGTTATTAATGAAGGAAGCAGTTGAGGGTCACTAGCTAAGAAAATGAAAAATACAGTCAATTTTGGTTGAAGTTCGCTGAAGCTAGCAGTTCTGAAATGCAAAAGTAAAAAAAAAAAAAAAAAAAAAATCCAACCCAAAATAGGTAGCAGGACTTTTAATGATACAAAATTTATTAGAGTTTTATAGAGAATTTTCTTGCTAGTGATTGTACACTACATTCACCATCCACTTTATTAGGAACACCTGTACCCCTGGACATTCATGCAATCATCTAATCAGCCAATCACGTGGCAGCAGCACAGAACACCTTGTTGATAAGAGAGATCAAAGGAGAATGGCCAGACTGGTCTGAGCTGACAGGAAGTCTATCAATCGATCTCAAATAAGCACTCTTTACAACTGTGGTGAGCAGGAAAGCATCTCAGAACACACATCAAACTTTGAGGTGGATGAGCTACAACAGCAGAAGACCACATCAGGTTCCATTCCTATCAGCCAAGAACAAGAATCTGAGGCTATCATGGGCACAGACCTATGCATTGAGATAGTAGAAAGGCATTGTGGGTAATGTAGGGAACTGTTAACCATGGTGAAAATAGACCAACATGTCAGTGAAAGAAGTTTAAATGAAAAACTCAAAATTTAATTACAAATTAAATCTTGGGCGCTGTTGTGGACCATGTTAATTAAAAGGTGGAAGTTATTCAGGGTGGAATCAACAGGTTTCCTGCGGAACTTTGGCTTAACCACTTTAAACTCTGAGTGATATTAATACTGAACAGTTATTATACACTACCATGATTATAGACCGGCTCGAACCCTGTACACTGCTGAAAAGAACTCTGTGTTACTGAGAGAGCGTGACGGAGACGCTACATCTCAGTGTGTGTGTGCAGCTGGTGTGAGACGTGTATTTTGGCATCCCGGTTTATGTACAAAGAAAACTCTGGAACTGGACCACCATTCATACCATTTGGCCTTCAAGGTTCTGTTTGAACTTTATGCAAACACACACACACCTATTTGTGCACTCTGACCCATTAAAAAGCTTTAAATGGCTGGTCATAAACCATGCTTAGCAACTTTCCCTCCCATTAAAACACAACCTCCTGCCTTCTGCTTTAAAGAAACAACAGACGCTTTGTTTCAAATTCTCAGGGTTACAGTAAGTTGTACTCATGTAGCAGAAGCAGAAGTGGCACAGCGCAAAGTGAGAACATATGGAAGAGTTAGTGTAAAAGTCTGTCAGCTCTCAGTGTGTGTAGTTCTGCTTTCCCGACATGGGATTTATTTTACTTTACTCACTGCATAGAAGGCAAAATATAGAACAGAACAGAACTGTTTTCAATAGACAAAGAGTTTTTGCTAGGATTATGGTTTGTCTAGAGTTAGGGTTAGGCTTGTTTTAATGTTAGGGTTTGGTAGGGTTAGGCTTGTGCTAGTGTTAGGGTTTGATAGGGTTAGTTGGTCAAGTGTTAGGGTTTGATAGGGTTAGACATGAGCTAGTGTTAGAGTTTGATAGGGTTAGGCTTGTGTAAGTATTAGGGTTTGATAGGGTTAGGCTTGTTTGAGAGTTAGGGTTTGATAGAGTTAGGCTTGTGCTAGTGTTAGGGTTTGATACGGTTAGGCTTGTTTGAGAGTTAGGGTTTGATAGGGTTAGGCTTGTGTTAGTGTTAGGGTTTGATAGGGTTAGTCTTGTGCTAGTGTTAGGGTTTGATAGGGTTAGGCTTGTGTTAGTGTTAGGGTTTGATAGGGTTAGGCTTATGTAAGTGTTAGGGTTTGATAGGGTTAGGCTTGTGTGAGTGTAAGGGTTTGATATGGCTAGTTGCACTAGTGTTAGGGTTTGGTAGGATTAGGCTTGTGCTAGTGTTAAGGTTTAATAGTTTTAGTTGGGCTAGTGTTAGGGTTTGATAGGGTTAGGCTTGAGCTAGTGTTAGGGTTTGATAGCGTTAGGCTTGTTTGAGAGTTAGGGTTTGATAGGGTTAGGCTTGTTTGAGAGTTAGGGTTTGATAGAGTTAGTCTTGTGCTAGTGTTAGGGTTTGATAGGGTTAGGCTTGTGCTAGTGTAAGGGTTTGATAGGGTTGGGCTTGTGTTAGGGTTTGATAGGGTTAGGCTTGTGTGAGTGTAAGGGTTTGATATGGCTAGTTGCACTAGTGTTAGGGTTTGGTAGGATTAGGCTTGTGCTAGTGTTAAGGTTTAATAGTTTTAGTTGGGCTAGTGTTAGGGTTTGATAGGGTTAGGCTTGAGCTAGTGTTAGGGTTTGATAGGTTTAGTCTTGTGCTAGTGTTAGGGTTTGATAGTTTTAGTTGGGCTAGTGTTAGTGTTTGATAGGGTTAGGCTTGTGCTAGTGTTAGGGTTTGATAGTTTTAGTTGGGCTAGTGTTAGTGTTTGATAGGTTTAGGCTTGAGCTAGTGTTAGGGTTTGATAGGGTTAGGCTTGTGTGAGTGCTAAGGTTTGATAGGGTTAGGCTTGAGCTAGTGTTAAGGTTTGATAGGGTTAGGCTTGTGTGAGTGCTAAGGTTTGATAGGGTTAGGCTTGTGTGAGTGTTAAGGTTTGATAGGGTTAGGCTTGTGTGAGTGCTAAGGTTTGATAGGGTTAGGCTTGTGTGAGTGTTAAGGTTTGATAGGGTTAGGCTTGTGTGAGTGTTAAGGTTTGATAGGGTTAGGCTTGTGTGAGTGCTAAGGTTTGATAGGGTTAGGCTTGTGTGAGTGCTAAGGTTTGATAGGGTTAGGCTTGAGCTAGTGTTAAGGTTTGATAGGGTTAGGCTTGTGTGAGTGTTAAGGTTTGATAGGGTTAGTTGTGCTAGTGTCAAGATTTGCATAGAGTTAGGGCCGGTCTAGGGTTAGAACTTGTGCTAGCATTAGGCCATGCTCAGTGTTAGGATTTTATAGGTTAAGGTTTGTGCGAGGGTAGGATTTGGCTAGTGTTTGATTTGAGCAGGCAGACAGATCAAAAGATTAGCATGTACCAAAACACTTCTGTTTCCTATTTGTTTTGCTTTGTTATATTTTGTCTAGTGAGTGTGTCTGTCTGTTTATATATGTGTGTGTGGCAGTCATTGTTGCACTGACATCTTCATTAGCTACTGTTTGACCTCACTGTAATGGCTTAAGTCCAAATCAGTCACAAAGCTCACAGTTGATGGCTAGATAAGGTGTCTCACTCAACCATATAACAACTGATTCTCTCTCTCTCTCTCTGTCTCTCTCTCATTGTTCTAAGAATATTCTGTGGTATCATGGCAACCGTAATGATGACTGTGTCTGGCATGGCGGTGGTTTGAATGTTGCGGCTAATGGGCTGACCAGGCCTTCAAACACACACATGTAAAGGAAGGGTGTGTGTTTTCCGGTGTCACAGAGGTTCCCTGTTTCCACTTTCAATGTTGAATGATTTATAATTGGGGCTTTTGGAACACACACACACATAAGGAACCCTCTGAAGGAAGGTTTTCCTAACTGAAACTAAACACAAAGAGAGAGACACACCTGACAGTAAATGCATCCGCACGATCAGAGGGCATGATTTGATCAGTTCCAGTCTGGTGGCTGCGTCTGCATCAGTCCATCACCAACTGCTGGTTTTTGGGTGTTGCTGATGCTTAGTCATGCTGGCTGGAATGGTGTTTCCATGGAGACTCGCCAAAAACCAAACTGATCCCTGAAAAACACCAAAACACCAGCATGCTCCAGGCAGATGCTCATATTTTTCAGGAAAGAAGCTCCATTTTTTCCATTATAGGAGTATTCCAATGTCTTTTATACTTCATTTCTGTCTACATCTGTAGTGTACGATTACAAACAAGAATTGACGCATTAACTTAACAAGTTACTGGGAAAAGAACAGAAAACCTGTTTACTCAAAACTCACTCATAATGGAAGTCTAAGGGCAGTTGTGGGGCATCAATAAAAGTTTATATAAAGCATATTTTTCTAGCGGGTTTGTTCATTACCTGAGTCAGAGATATTGAAAAATTAAGCCCTAAATTTGTACCTATTGGGACATCTTTTTCAGAGAGAAGAATTGGTAGTTGTGTTAGACTGATCACACGTGTAAATAACTGGAATTATGAATTTTTACTGTATTGCTCCAATATTGGAAAGTTGGACAAAATGACATAATAACAGCTTTAATAATAACAAGAATAGTAATAATAGTAATGCTAACAATAAGAAGAAGAACGGAAACCCTTTTACCACAAATTCACTTCAAATGCATGTCTAAGGGCAGCTGTCCATTCTCCATCAGACCAAATATCCACAAATTACCCTCTGAAAAAGTAGTCCAATCTCTGCAGGACTGACTTTTACAGATTTAGAGCGTTACTTACAATTATATTTCACTGAAAAGTTAATTAAAACATCCTGCAAAAACGCCTTTTCTAAAAATGTTCATTAAATAAATTCAACTGCACTTTGTGTGATCATGTGAAAAACATGTGACCTTGCACTTCAACTAGTTATGCTCTGAAATTGTACAACGTGACATTGTGAACAATGTCATCATATGCGAAAAGAAATAATCGTGAGAAAATCAACTGAAAAATGTAACTACATGCACTACATGAGAAAAAATAATGTTAAAAAAGTGACAAATGAGAGAAAATGACGTGAAAATAAATGTGAAATAATATGCATGTAAAATAAAAACAACATGCATTATATGTGAAAATAAAAACACAACATGAAATATGTGTTAAAATAAAACCACAACATGAACTACATGTGAAAATAAAAACACAACATACACTACATGGTGAAAATAAAAAAAAAAGAGAATAAAAACTCAAGATGAACTACGTGTGAAAATAAAAACACAACATGAACTACGTGTGAAAAATGTTAGAAACATAACATATAAAGTGTCTTAAGGCCACGTGTAAATTTCCCATGTAAATCATATAATTATTCAGCCATGAATTTCATATGAATTGGTTCTTATGAAAATTTTTTAAAAGAATGAATGAGGAGAAAAGAGACGAGGACGTTTGTCCATTTTAACAAAGCCTTATGATTAGTGAAACAATTATCTATAATTAGTGAAATGGGTTTGTGCGGATTATGCATGAATGAAGATGTGGTTCAAGCTGTGTGTGTGTTATAATGACACAGAGTCTGTCAGGCTTCCTGCAATTACTCACCTGCATCACAGCATTTATTGTCTTGACGCACAGCACTGTTCCCTCTCTTGCTCTCTCTGAAATGTCTCCTGGCCTATAATTTGAAAGCATGGCCTTTAAATATAGACTCAGAATTTCTTTCCCACATGTTCGTTTCTCACATCCTGTACTGATACACTTCCGTGGCTTCAGCATGTCCTTCACTTACAGTTTGGCCAAAAGACTGATATACACAAACTCCAATTGTATTTGATTAACAAAGCTATTTTGAGTGTCTTCTTCCCTTTCAGCTCTATCTATAAGGCTAATATTGTTAGAATATAACAAATTTGCTAGCTCCTAGCTAGAGTTTTTGGTAGTTTTCGTCACTCAGAGGGGCCAAGACTTTCACGAGAAGCAGCCATTTGACTGAAATTGCAACAAACCTGTGTTTTTGCGTGATGTGCAGATGGAGCCGACTGTAAAAATGGTGCTAAAACAAAAACAAACCTGTGTTTAAACTTGGAACTAGTGTAGTTTACCTTAGTCTCGCCAGATTCATAGAGCGTCTGAAGCTGAAACTAGGACTTCTTGAAGTTTTCATTTTTTTAAACTCAGTGACTATATTTTGCTCTAAGTTATTGTTGTCAGGGTGTTCAAAAGTTAGTTTCCCAGATGAACTGATTAAAACAGTGTTCACAAATAATCAGTGAAATTATAACTACAGAGATCCTTATATTTCCATGATGATAAGTGTACAAGAAATAGAAAGAGTTGTTAGCATTAGCTTCTATTCACACTATGACTTAGCATCAGATGCTCCGTCCACAGCCCATGAAGCATCTCATATATTTTGTATCTTTAGCAGGCCAAGTTTCATAATCTTAAAGGTGTAATGTGACTGGCCATTTGCATTTCCGTGTATATGTACCTTTTTCAAAGGGAAAGCAAACTTTTGAACACTGGCTTTTTCAGAGCACAATACGGTCACTGGATTGTAAAAGTTCACAACATCCCATCTTTGAAAGTTAGTCCAAATAAATTAGTAGTGAAGAAAGACATTCCACTGTGAGTATGTAAACAAGCTACAGAAAAAGACTGGAGGTTGAGTGCCAGTCAAATGGTGTGTTCCAGTGATTGTAGGTGGTTCTTGGTCATGTTTAGTGATGAGAAGAACCAGACTCTCTAGTGAAAGCTAGAAATCTGGCTGATGGCACCAACTTCAAATCATACTCAGGCACGAGCTATGATGTAAACGAATTTTTTGGCTAATATAAATGGAACAAAATGGTCTTGTTAGAAAAAATGGGCAAAAATTGCCTAGGTAGAAGTCTGCGGGGAAATATGCTTTTGCCAGTACAATGGAGTTTAGATTGTTTGACCGCTACATGAGACCAGCCGAACCCTGTCCTCAGGTTTACTTTATACTCAAAGCTGGCATTTTATAATGACTTGCGTCAAGCTGTGTCGATTTGTTCAGTATCTCAGACTTTTTTATGTGGTTTCTGACACATTTACCTATAAAAATTAGCAAAGAGCTACAAACAGTAAAACTGTAAAAGTTATTCAGGTGATAATAGTTTTAATTTGATTCAGATATGTATTTTGTAATACAAACTCATTCAGTTTTTAATAAACTGTTTATGTACAAATGCCATTTCTGAGGCAACTGATGTCTTCTCAGACAAGTGTTTAGCTATAAGCTCCGATTACATGTTAGCTCCATTCGCTTTGTAGCTCCAGTGCAAAACTAAAAACCATAAAGCTGCTTTGTGACAATGTCCATTGTTAAAAGTGCTATACCAATAAAATTGAATAGAAAATTGAACTGAATTAAAGATGCTAATTTCACACACTGAGCATGCCTTCACTGTGTACATTTTCTTTTAAGAAAGATTTCTTAAAAGATTTCAGCATTCGGTCATTTGGGACTGTAGACCTCAAAGTTTTTTTTCTGAAAATATTCACTAAAAAAAAGCAAAGTGCTGGGGAGAGATTGTGACTAAGATTGAAGCAGAATTTCACACACTTTCACACCATGGTGGCATTGTATAACACAATAAATAACACAATAACATCTGCACTGTTACTTGGACACAGAGCCAAGCAATACAAAGTTAAAGAGGACACGAAGTACCAAAGCCAATAGCTGTGTGTGTTTGTGTGTATGGGCATGTTTTTATTTCTTGGTGGGGACCAAATATCCTGAAAACGATATGAATATCAGACAGTTTTGATCGTGATATTTGGATGGTCCCCACAAGGAAACCTTTTTTCACAGCATTAATTAGCTGCATTAATAATTATGTCAATGAAAGGTCCTCACAAGGATAGTAAGATAAAGGTGTGCGTGAGAATGAGAAGGCTGATTCAACCTGAAGTGCTGAAGGTCACAGAAAAACCATAAAGCAATCAATACTGTACACACACCAACACACTGCGAATACACACCTCAGCTCATATCTTTTCTAAGCCGCACATTAGTGAGTAATGCAGTATTGATTCCTGGTCATCTTCACAGTTATTTTGGGAAGCATGAATTAAAACCATGTGTACAGGTTTGAGAGTAGAAACAGGTTCTGTCCAGCCCTGAGTTTGTGTTTATCAGGAGGATTTTCCAGAAAGGCTTCTGGTATAACTCGAACACTTTTAACAGCTCTGCTGTTAACAAGCCCTGCGTCATTAGACATCACCTTTGATGAGTCAGTCAGTCACGTATAAACGTGTTACTTAAAATCTAACATCTGCTTATATGGTGCTGTTCTGGGAGGAAATGAGGTAAAGGCGATTTTACGTCTGTAACAGGTCTGGCAGAAATACTGCTTTCCACTTTTAAAGCCACTTTTAAAATAATGCTATATTTTTTTAATAGTGTTTGTTTGACAAAAAACTACATACTTATTGTGTAAATTAACACTAGCAATGGCTGTTTTGCCATTTACAATTTTATTTTTCTTGTAGTATTTTTATGAGAACTGATTTCTTTACATTAATGATTTTATTAAGAATGCTACAATGGGCACAGGCTCACCAACCCTGGATGGTTGAAGATTGAGGAAAAAAACAAAACAAAAAAAATCCAGGTGACGTGTTTACAATGTTCAGCAGTCCAGTTTGGGTGAGCCTGTACCCACTGTAGCCTCAGATTCCCCACTGGAACCCGATGTGCTCTTCTGCTGTTATAGCTCATCTGCCTTTGGTTTGACGTGTTGCGCATTCTGAGATGCTTTTCTGCTCAACACGGTTGTAATGAGTGATTATTTGAATTACCATAGTCTTCCTGTCAGCTCAAACCAGTCTGGCCATTCTTCTCTGACCCTCTCTCATCAGCAAGGTGCTTCCTCGCTCAGGATTACTGCTCGCTGAATGTTTTTTGTTTTTCACACCCTTCTGTTTAAACTCTACAGACTGTTGTGTGTGAACTCAGTTGGGTACTCAATCCATGCCATAGTCAAACTCCATTTTTCCACAATTCTGATGTTTGATGTGAACATTAACTGAAGCTCTTGACCTGGATCTGCATGATTTTATGCATTGCACTACTGCCACATGATTAGCTGATTAGATAATTCCATGAATGACCAGGTGTACAGGTGTTCCTATTAAAGTGGCTGGTTAAAAGTGTTTACACTTTTCCAAAAATAAAACCCATCAGCTTTACATGCTATTGTAAGGTTGCAAATACTAAGAGTTTAACAGCATCTCGACTCTCAGCCCTCTCATGCATTAGCCTGTCCAACATCTCTACCACACGGTCTTCATTGGTATTGTGAGAAATTATGTTTATTTCCTCTGTTTAAAAGCTATTTTCTTCCTCCACTTATCTCTGACTCTCCAGAGCCCTCATCAGTCACTGTTATATAACTGTGTGTGTGTGTGTGTGTGTGTGTGAGGAGTCTTCAGAGACCCAGGGTCCACGTCTCCACGATTAAGATCTTAATTAATACCCTGTATGCACGAATGAGTGTGTGTGTGTGTGTGTGTGAGCGTGTGTAATTGAAGAGGGGAACACAGATGCAAAATCAGAGATAATTACACCTCTGGTACAGATTTTAAAAAAAAAATGTTACAGCATGACTTTCAGAGTAACGGGAACATTTGTAATTGGTGACTGTGTATCATGTCACCGTTTTCAGGTCTGATTTTGCACAAGGATCAGATATTTTTTTCAAATATTATCCATAATATAAATGTATATATATCTGTTTTATACTACAGCTCTGTTGAATTCTCGATTCTGATTGGTCAGAAGGTGTTGAGTTTTCTATAACAGCAGCTCTGACAGTAATTCCGGCTGCAAGGTTTATACTAATGCGCTCTCTCTTATATGTTATCGTTTCTATAGTAACAGCTCATTCGCAGCGACTTGTATGACATAAACAATTTTAAAAGGAGTGTAATTGTAAAGTGATGTGGTGAATTTTTCTGTAAGGAGAAAATGTAGCATTTTTGGAAGGAGTCTCCAGTTTCAGCACTTTGTAAAAGTCAGAGGTAAAGAAGAAACATTTCAGGACCGAGGAGTTTACGCTTTGCGTTTTCTCTGTACCATGACAAGCTGCATTTTTTTGTCTTATTAACTTCAAGAAATAGAAAAAAGATGATGAGGCTGATGAGAGAACGACTGTTTATAGCTGCTATAATTTAAGTGATAACTTGTTTTGTGGATATTCCACAACATTAAATGTAACTATAAATGGATGAAAAAGTACATGTTCTTTAATAAATAAATAAATAACAATATTTTGAGACGTGCTGCTATTGGAAAATAATCAACTGCGAGGTGGTAACAGTAACAACGTCGTGTCGGACCTCATCACATCACCGCGTTGTTGTTTATTTCCATATAACAGCACACCCCTGAGTGTTTTACTCCTTATTTAAGAGACAGTGTTATCAATTTATATTGAAATGTGTTCAAACTCTTAATTGATAAACACATAAGACACGTGGATTAAAAGAGACACTCAGGGCCGAATCTCAGAGCGTATAAGAGAGAAGACTAACTAGAAGTGTCTTCATTTACAGAGTCTATGACGCTGTGGCCCAGTTTTGCCTCAGCTGAGAGTTAAAAACATCATGACATACTGAAAGAGGAAGGGAAAAACACACAGTACATTAAGGGCATGGGACACACACACACACACACACACACACACACAGTCTCTGTCTCTCTCCATCTGTCTCTCACTCTCTCTCTCTCACTCGTCTAGAGGAAATGTGGAGCATCTGAACATGATGTGACTTAAGGCCATGTGCACACAAACATTCTCAAAACACACATGGCGTTTTTCACACATTTCAACCACAGAAGCGGTTCAAAGCATCAGCTGGAGCAGAGCAGACCTACTAGCACACACGCACAAACACAAACAAACACACACACACACACGTCTTCAGAAACAGGAAGATGAACCCATTTGCACCAGCCATAGTGCATGCTGGCGCAGTTTTCTGAAACCAGGCCGGAATTTGAAAGGGCATCAAGAGGACATACACGTCTGGTTCCTTATTTGCTATTCTGTATACGTGTAGAGATTTTGAAAAATGTCTGTTATGTAGGGAATAACACATGATGAACCATGCTTATACCTCAGCAATTTGCCAACAATTACTATATTTACTTTATATCCTGCATCAGCATTGAGGTCTTCTAGCCTACGAAACAGCATGCATGTGTTTTAGGAACTTGGTTTTGTAAGGAATTATTGAATTTGCTGGATTTTGAGGTAGAAAACAACTACCATGCTCTTGTGTCTTTAAGATTCCCCTCGTCGACTTTAACTGCATTAAACCTACATAAGCCAAACAACAGGAGGAAGTAACAGGGAGAATTCAGTATATGAACGTATCAAATCAACTACCTGGACTTTTACGAAACAGGGACAGGAAGGAGCAGCTGTGTTGAGCTCATTTCTGGGCCAGAAAACTTGAAATGAAGAAACTAGTCAGATCTACTCTACATCACAACGTCTAGAAAATTACCCAATAACAAGCTGCATTTTTAACATTATTTATGGTATATTAAAGTTTACGGTTTGTTACTGATGACTTTTGCTGTAAATAAAGTTATTAAAAGGAACTTGAATGGCAAAGAGGCAGGATAAAGCTTAATTGAAAAAAATACAAGAAAAATCATGGAAGTGACTCTCTAATTGCAATAATTACAGTTTTCACCTCTTAATGTTTCCGCACATAAACATCGCCGTGCACTTTTCTATTAAATCAGAAGAGTGCTAGATCCATGTGAGTGAGCAAGGAATGGAAATGGGGAAAGTGTGTGTATGTGTGTGTATGCGTACGTGTCTGCGGTGTGCATATGTATGAGTGTGTGTCCTCCTCTCCCTGCAGTGCGTCTGGCAGCTCCATTAGCCTTTAGTGCTGCAGCTATTCAAGCCTGCTGATGACATCACTGCAACTAACCCATAACTGAGTCATACGTGCACACACACACACACACACACACACACAATTCAATTCTGATTTAAACACACAAATTTTAAGGCAGTTATGACTCCATAACTGGAGTCCATGACTACTCTGAAAACTTAGATTAGACACTCTCATTTCAAACTAAAGTTGGGCCTTTTTTTTGTTTTTTTTGCTCTTTTGACCAAAGTGCTGACATTTTTGTCTCTGCAATGCAATAAATATAATTAACTGATTTTGAACTATACATCAATATATTTTTCAAGCAGGAAAATCAAGATGAGATGAGAGCACCAGCCAAAACATTACTAATGTGAGATGGGAAAAGGGGGCGGGGCTTCCCAGGGGCATCAGTTAACATCAGAGATGTTTCACAGAAACACCTATGCAATTGTCAATCACTGTAGATTCATTTGTCCATTGGCTCTAAAATTTGAAATTCTAACCAAGGAATAGGCATAACTAAATCAAGAAATGTTTTTTGAGAAACATTAGAAATGAATTTATTTTATTCAAACAATCTGATCAGAAAAGACCAAAATCTTTATCACTATAATTAGGGTCTTTATGCATACCATATATTTATGTTTTATGGTTAATAGTAGTGCTGTCTATGAATCTTTTATCTATAGGCTTAATGTCCTTAACAACACACTCACTGAGAGTCTCATGAGGATCTGAGAGCGAGCACACAGATACAGCTTTCCTTATTTAACTTCTCATCTCTGTCAGGTTTTTTTTTGGTTTTTGGCACTAATAGTGGTTAAACTGTATTATTATTATTATTATTATTATTATTATTATTATTATTATTATTATTATTATGATGTTGAATTATCGATTCTGATTGGCTGTAAGGCAAACCCCAGGTTTATATTAATGCACTCGTTCTAATATATTATGTTATTGTTTCTGTAGTAACAACTTACACAAGGACTTGTATGGCAGATGCTGCACATAAACGGATTTGAAAAGTTTTCTATAAGGAGATGTTCATTTGGCATTTTTGTAAGGAGTCTCCAGTCTGAGGTACAGTAAAGCGGTGAATTTAGGTTTTCCAACACGGGAAGATCTTCAGGACAGACGGCTTTGCGGTTTCTCAGTAAAATGACAAGCTGCATTTTTTTAAATGAAGTCCTTTATTAAGTCTTATAGCAGCTATAACGCAAGTGATACCAGGAAATAACTTGTTTCGCGGATGCTCCACAAAGTTAACTGTAACTATAAATGGATAAAAAGTATGCCATTCTTAAATAAATACAAAATTTATGATGGTTGGTAAATTGCTGTAGTATAAGAGGAATACTTTGGGATGTGCTATTACAGGAAATCAATCAAATTCGCGTACACAGCACCCAGTCATTGATTATTTTCCTGTGACAGCATGCCCTTTGACTGGCAGTGTAGATTTAAAGGTGAAACACGTTCAGATTCGCAGGTGAAAGATACATATTAAAGGCAATAAAACATTTCTCTTCACTGAGAAGTGAAGAGAGAAAGATTTATTTACAGAATTCTGTGACAATTGTCATCTTACAGGTTGCATTTCCATATGAAACATATTCTTAACCTCTCTGTCTCTCTCACACACACACACACACACACACACATGGTACATCATTTCTGAAAACACCAGTGTGTAATTACTATGTTTGTAATCCACTAACGAAGTGATGTGCTTGACTAAATGGTCATCAGAGATGTTAGAGATGTTCCCCCATAACTGTTAGCTGTTTCCCATCCTGTCCTTCATAATGATGATGTGGAGGAAAATAATTATATGCTCCCGCTGTGTGAGTGTGTGTGTGTGTGTGTTGAGCAGGACAGGAAGCTGTTTTTTTTTTCCTGGATGATGTCACAGCTGCTCAGCATCCCACGCGCCTCTCACGGAGCAGCTCTCAACATCGACCGTTACCACGGTGACAGTGCTGACGTGCACTCTGGCTCGTCCAGTCTCCAACACACACACACACACACACACACACACACACACACACACACACACACACACACCCTCTACCTGCGTGTGTGTTTCTTCCTGTCTTCTAGCATAATCTTGACAGGCAGGAGCTCTGTCCAATCAGAGAACAGAGAGATGAGGTCACTTGTAGATGGGATGGGCCAACTCACTCAGTAACAAGTGATTTATAAACACTCCAGCTGGTTATCACATACTGTTCTCTCCATCTCCCTCCTTCCCTCTCTCTCTCCCTCTCTCTCTCTCACACACATGCACAGCTCCTTATTAAAGCTGCAGTCTGTAATGTTTCAATGCTAAACCTGTAATAGTCCTAGAATTTTCAAGATGCACAAAACTGACTTACAACAAATCTCTCTAGTGTCTGTTAGCAATTTTCAATCAGATGCATCTCTAATCCAAATCTGGATTATCTGTACCCTGATCGAACTTTTTTGCATTTTTTGGCAAGTTATTAGAGTCAATTCAGGTAAATGATTCATTACTATTCATACAGTTGCACCTCATTTAGGTTTGCCAAAATGAACATGCCACTCCCTATAACAAACAGCTTGAGCGAAAAGCGAATTATTTAAAAAAAAAGCTAATAATCCTTGCTAATTTGTGTTATTTTATAATTTGATTGCATGTAGGGTAAAGCAACGAGGGTAAGGCAACACGCTGACCCCCTGACAGAGACGACTGAAAAGGATTCACTGACTCAGAAAGTATGAAAGGAGTTATCAAGCACCTGACAAGACACAGGTCTGTACTGGACTCCTCCTGTCGGTCATGTTAAAGACACGCCCCCAAAGGCCTTTCACCCCGCCCACATTTGTACTGCTCAGAAATGCAAACACAGTGAATTCAGTAAAACCACAAGATAGTACTGTTGTGTGAAACAACAGAATCTGCTGAAAAACAGTGTAATTATGGAAAAAGAAATAAAATGAATAAATATGGGAGGCGTGTTTTTCTGAGCTGGAGAAACTGGTATGCTGTTTGGGTCACTGAGCACAACAACAAACAACACGCTATTCAGCGTCATATGTCAGTATTCTTGTGTGTTTAGAGTTATAACTAGCCAGGTAAAGTGTGACCAACTGCACGTAATGTACTTAGCCTAATTAGCAAGACTGACTAATATAGAAAAAGATCTGGATGCCTAAGATAAGCTGTAAACTTCCCAAATTGCTCTGGTCCTAAGCATTCTGAACCATTTTAACAAATCAATAAGTTATTTTATTATTTCACATATCAGCATTTTGCATATTTATAGCTAACTTTATCCTAGCCGCCCACTTAGAGTGAGTCACTGGAAACTTTGCTGGCTATTCTACTGTGCTGGACTGTAGGTTCTGGGAGGCGGGGCTTAACGTATGTACACATGCATAGATGGGATGTTGGATCAAAATATTTTATTAGCTGTGTAATTCACAATTACACGCTAGAACAATGCACCTCTAAAGCAATGTTGAAAGGTTGACATGCTCTTAAAATATTCATCAAAAAATATCACTGATGAGATCGGACAAGAGCGGAATAGCGTGCAAAAACTGGCTACAAGTCGGCTTGGTGTGTGTGACAACCCTAGCTAACACACACACACACACACACACACACACACACACACACACACACACCGCCAACCTTCTCAATTCTCGGTTCCAAGAGTGAGAGCTACAGTCAGCATTCTGGATATGTGCCATCTACCTCGACAGAGACACACACACACACACACACACACACACACACAGAGAGAGAGAACCCCCATCAGAGACTCAGCTGCCTCCAAGTGGGCAAGAGGAAGAGGGACAGGAAGAGAGAAGGCGGAGTAAATAACACACTAAACAACCTGGTGAATGTGTGTGGTACATGGATAATTGTGAACATTTGTGTTTTGACTCTGAGTCATGTTGGATTGTAAATGAATCAATGGCTATAAGGTTAAAGGAACAGTTTAAATAGCACATTTAAACAATTTCCCACTTCTCAGATGTAGTCGATCAGCCGAGACACGCTTGTTTGATGTCTGATGTTTGTTCCTTTAGTATTTGGACCCACAATGCTAGTGTAGTTAACAGGTGATGGAGGTCAGTCTCATACAAAAACTGCTCTGTAAAAATTATTTGCGTCAATCTACATCCAATTACTGATGTGTTCCAAATAAATGTTTCATATTAGACAACAAATCCTGCACTTCCATTCACCCGTTGCCCCGCCCCCTCGTTTGATGGACAGCCTGTAAATAGCTAATAACCTCCTATTTTTAAATACAGTTTCGTGTAATACTCATCCCTAGTTCCAGCTTTCTGGTCGAATTCCGCCTTGAAATTTTGGGAGCCGTGGCCTAAGTGTGTTTTAACTGTAATTAAGGCATGACCAAACTGCACTAAAATTTCATTTTTGTTCATTTTGTACAATATTACCATAATTTTACCGTAAACCTGGATGTGACATGGATGCCAACACGTGAAACATAAATTTGTAAATAGGGATAACTATCATACAACATTGTTTATTTAAAAATAAGATTAGCAGGTAGTAGCCTATACGAGGATGTTAGGTGAACAAATTTCTGTTAGCTAGGTTAAGCTCATAGCTCTGTAAAGATAAAGAAGCAAACTTCCTTAGCTAATGGATGACATCTGGTGTAAGTTGAACATTGCCTTTGTTTTTTGACTCTCTTAAACTCTTCCTTTAAAGTGCAGGATGTGCGCTATTACTGGAATGGTACTTGCATTTAAATTGGGAAAATCACAGCAATTACATGTCTTTTTATATGTTTATGCTTTATCCTTTATCCCATAACTGTCGAGGAACTAAAGACCACTGATTATGGATCTGTTCACTGCTGCAGACTCTCAATATTTTTTTAGTGTCCATTTGCTTATAAACTGCCCTGTATTCATTCATTCTCTCTCTCTCTCTCTCTCTCACATATACACACACTTTTTCTACACAGAACCACATCATAGCACATTATGATGAATGGCTTACTGCAGCATTACAGCCCCATTAAGAGTTACAGCCTTGGGTCAGAGCTAATGCTAAATTTAGCCTGGTGTTTATTTCAAGCTCAGCATGTGTGTGCCATACGCTCTCTTCTCTCGCTCTCTCTCTCTCTCTATCAAACACGCACACACATACACACAAAGAGACACTCTGTCTATGGCCTGAGCTCTGTTTTACCAGTAATGAAAACATGTCAACTGGCTGACTCGTGTTCCCCTTCCCTTCCTCATGTGTGTGTGTGTGTGTGTGTGTGTGTGGGGGATGTGGCTGGTCCTCCCTCATGTTGTATATAGACAAATCCCATCTGGGAGAGAACGAGACGCAGTGGACACCCAGGTCCATGTGGTCAGACCATCGCCACATGCTGAGTTCTCACGTTAGTGTGTGTCCCTAACCAACAAAGGAAAGCTTTGCTGAATTCTCTATTCTGATTGGTCAGAAAGTGTTGATCTAAAACAGCAGCTCTGACAGTAATTCAAATCTCAGGTTTACAATAATGCGCTCGTTCTAATATGTTATCGTTTCTATAACAACAGCTTGCACGGGGATAAAAACGTGTAATTGTTGATATGGTGTATAATAAGTTTTCTATGAGGAGATGTTTATGTAGCCTTTTTGGAAGGAGTCTCCAGTGTTAGCGCTTTGTAACAGTCAGTAGTAAAGCAGTAACCAAGTTTTTTGCCACAGCAAATCTTTCATGATAACATAAGCTGTATTTTATTCTAATTAATTTCAAGAGAGACAAAATAGAGGCTAGTGAGGGGAATGACTGTTTATAGCTGCTATAACCTTACTGAGAATTTGTTTCACGCATGTTCCACTACTATAAACGGCTAAAAATATGACTTGATGTTCTTTAATAAATTTAAAATGGTTAGCGTTGGCAAATTGATGTGGTGTAAGAAGAATAAAAGACTTCAAGACGTGGTGTTACGGGAGCAGCTATAACAGCATGCATTTCCTTGTATAAGTAATATAAAAGTAATACAAAAAAAAGGAGCTAAATTGATTTGGATTTGTTTAGTTGCACTGCATGTAATGAAATGAATCTAAAAGCAAAAAAATGTGTGTATGGAAGGGGACGAGGATGAAAATGAACTTCGTAAACTTTCATTCATTGGTCAGAAATACTCAAAAAAAAAAAAAAAAAAAAATCCAAACCAAACCCCTGGCAAGCGGGTGTAGAAATCACAGAAATAAATTTTCAGAGAATGTGAACAGTAATGATTGTGATATATACACAGGATTTTGGATAAGAGAATCTCCATTTCAGCATAAGACAGGACTTATAAGGCAGGACGGCAGCAGCAGGTCGTGGAATTTACCTCTTTGGCGTCCGGGTGAGAAGATTCATCTCAGCAGCTTTTACACTTCTGTCCAGAGTTGGTGTGTTAGAACACGAGAAATCCTGCATTACAGCATAAGTGCTTAACACACAGCTGAGAACAAAGAGAGGAGAGCACAGCCAAACTGTATGAGGCAGCGCTGATGGATGACACAGCATCTGAGAGGAGGAATGAGGAATATTCAAGCTGTTCCTCTCTCTGACTCACACTCTACTCATCAACACTAGTGATGTAGCGATGCTTTAGCAACATCTCCATCATCCTCAGAAAGAAGAACAAAATACAGGATGAACTCACATGGTTTGTGCTTGAACTGAAACACTTCTCTACTTTTTGTCAGGTTGTACCTGGCATTTTGGACAAAATGTTTTAATATAATATAGGGATGAATAATTAAAGATTAAAACATGTCAGGATGTCCTGTTATAGGAAATTAATCAGCGACAGGGTTGTGTGATGTGGCCCGAAACAAAGCAATTACATTTTTATTAATTCAAGAAGGACAAATTGTACTTTTTATCTGTTTATAGCTATGTTTAATGTTGTGGAACGTCCACAAAATATTTCCTTCCAGTTCTCACTTATCAGCTATAAACAGTTGTTCTCTCACCAGCCTTTCTTTTTTTCTCTCGCTCTTGAAGTTACTAAGACAAAAACGCAACTTGTCATGTTACAGAGAAACTGCAAATTGCAAATGTCTCTGTCCTGTTGTAAAAATTTAGCTTTGAGCGTTACAAAAAGGCCAGGCACTAGAAACTCCTTCCATACATGTTAAATAAACATCCCCAAAAATAACACACTTTTTAAAATTCTGTTTATGTGGCGCTTCTGCTATACGAGTCCTTGGGCAAGTTGTTACTATAGAAACGATAACGATAACGGCAGCACTACTGTTGTAGAAAATTAATCAACATGTATAAAGAGTCCGTATTCAGTTCTTACAGGCGGAGAGACCCAAAGAGACCTGCAAACGAAGACAGGTAAAAGGAACCGTTGTATATTTAGGTCTTGTATATATCCAGCATGAAAGGACAGACTTCATAACACGCTGTCATATTGGGTGTGACGGTGTTGGCAGGTTGAGAGACAGACCGCCATTCAGACAGATAGATAACTGTGTAGAGCTGAGTCATCCGTCTAGCAGAATAAATACTGAGATTACTTTCTGAAATACGTGGCCTCCGAACAGACCCCTAAACCTGACTAATCTCTCCAGAACTCATTCACTCCCCTTTAAGAGCACTACGCTTCCGCTAGACCCAAAAACTCTTAGCTTTTATTCCTACTGTCATATTACAGCACACAGCAGGTCACGGAGAGGCCAAACGGCCCAGGCTGGAAGAAGACATGGTAATGATCAGATCAGCAAAAAAATTCCATTTGAGAGAGAAAAATGAGGGGGAGATAATTATGTATGTATCTACGTATCTCTCTGATAAATGACGGCAGAGTCTCTGAAAATGAAAGATGAGAAATGAAAAGCTATGCGTGCTCACATTGACAAGTTTGCTTTTAATAACTAAACAAAGTAATAAGAAAAAACTCTCAGTTCATTTCACTTCATTAAATGTAGCCGTAAGTAACTAGCAAGGGTTATTTTGTCTTATAGCACTGCACTGTTGAATTCTCAACAAAAGGTGTTGATTAATTTCCTGTACCAGCAGCTCTGACAGTAGTTCCGGCTGCAAGACAAATTACAGGTTTACCTTATTACACATGTAATACATTATTGTTTCTATAGTAACAACTTACTATAGGGACAGGGACTTGTATCATGGACACTCAATTAATAAACAGATTTTTTTTAAAAATTGTTATTTAACAATTAAAAATTGATCCGAGGTCGCTTATTAGCCTTTTAGCTTCAAGAGAGAAGAAGAAAAGAGGTTGGTGAGGGGAAGAACTGTTTATAGCTGTTATAAGTGATAACAGGAACTAACATGTTTTGCAGAACATTAAATGTAACTATAAAAGGATAAACAACTCTTAAATAAATAAATTGTTAGAATTTGTAAATTGATGTGGTTTAAAAGGAATTAAATGCTCCAGGATGTGCCATTATAGGAAAAGAAAGAACCTCAGTCAACTCAGTGAAGTTGGGCCACATTTTCCTTCAACCGCCAGCCCCCAGCCTCCACCCCGTATGATCCCCTCATGTGGCCTATGTGCCTGTCAGTCCTAAACAAAGAGGCGTAGTTTCTGCAACTCGGTTTCAGTAAAAAGAAAAACAAAAAAACAACAACAACAAAAAAAAAAGGCCTTGGGTATTCTCAGTTCCAGTGAGAAAGCGTGGCTCTTTCTCTTCCTCATACACATTTAATCTTTTCTGATTTAAATGCACACACATTCAGTTTCTCTATCTTACAAACTTATTTACACACTTATTATTGTGTATGTGAGCAGAGTCACAGAGTCACCATGTCTCCTACACACAGGGTGAATTAAACAAGTGCTTTGATACACATCCAGATATACTGTCTGTCTGTGTGTGTCACACACACATAAACACACAAATAGATCAGAGGTCTTGGCACAATGACAAGCTGGAAACATCCCTTTGTGTCAGCAACAGTTCTGGTCCTTGTTGCCTGAGATGTCAGCAAAACAGACAAACTGTGAATGTGGGCGCACACACACACACACACACACACACACACACACAATCAGCTGATCTCCGGGCCAGCTGTGCTCTTAACACACCCACACCCGGCAAGTGCTTTGTTCTCCTTTCATTAAACAGCCAGATCTTTTGTCCATTCAGGCTTTCTGCCATCCAAACATTCAGTTTCGTGTAATTCACACCTGCACACTATCCCAGATGACAGCACTGGTGACAACGCAACCAGTACTCGCTGGTGTACTACAACCATACAGTCCACAACTCCTCTTCTTGACAATCTTGACAAAACAAATTTAGTTAAAAACAGTCCATGGCCTTTGTGGACTTCGGTACTGATCAACAGCATGACTGAAAAGCAACATGCTGCAAATTAAAACCTCACTATTCCGCTGAATGTGAACATTTTAGTCCAGTTCAGCATTATCTGCTCAGCCTGCACAAGGTGACGTGTTACAGCGGATATAGAATTACACTATGCAATTACTTTGTGACCTGAAACATTCATGAAGCGAGTTCTTCCTAATTAACGATACACATTTCCTTTAACCATGATATGTGAGATGACTATGAACATTCTGGTGGCCGAGAGTTGACAAAGGACAAGACAAAGGACATAGACTGCATTTTACAGGGCTAATACCTACAGGCTCATCTTCACCTGCACAGATATACCACCATTATCATTAATGTGTTGCACTTGAACACTTCCAGTCATGGATCCCCACAGAGTAACATCACACCCAGTCCTCCCAGATACACTGTGTGTGATGATTCCAGTCAATACAGAAAGAGTTTTATAAGCTCTTTGGACAGAAATATGAATTACAGACACCAAAAGCAGCCTTATTGCACAATGTCAACAGATTTAGCAAATGGATGACTGAATCCTAGCATAAAAGTGGATGGTTAGTTTTTGGCCACTTAAAACACAAAATGACACTAGACACCAGAGGTGTTTTAATCCCACTTGCTCCTGATGGAAGTCTGCCCCATCTTATCCACTCCCAAAGGAGTTCTGACCAATCCCTTCTGCTCCCACAGATACTCTTGACCAAGATAGCCAGCTCCCAAGGAATTCTGGCCAATCCTGTCCACTGCACAAGGAATTCTGACCAAACCCACCCGCTCCTACAGACACACTTGACCAATCCCACCAATCCCACCTGCTCCTATAGACACTCTTGACCAATCCCACCCACTCCTACAGACACTCTTGACCAATGCCACCCACTCCTACAGACACACTTGACCAATCCCACCCGCTCCTACAGACACTCTTGACCAATCCCACCCGCTCCTACAGACACTCGACCAATCCCACCCGCTCCTACAGACACTCTTGACCAATCCCACCCGCTCCTACAGACACTCTTGACCAATCCCACCCGCTCCTACAGACACTCTTGACCAATCCCACCCGCTCCCCAACATTCTGGACCAATCCTGCCTACTCCTACACTCTTGATCAATCCCACATGCTCCTACATACACTATTGACCAATCCCACCTGCTCCAACAGACACACTAGCCAATTCTGCCTGCTCCTACAGACACTCTTGACCAATCCCACCCGCTCCTACAGACACTCGACCAATCCCACATGCTCCTACATACACTCTTGATCAAGCCCACCTGCTCCAACTGACACTAGTCACTTCTGCCCTCTACCACAGACACCCCCCCGCCCCCGTGCACACACACAAAGAGGAACTTTCATCTCTGATAGCTGGAGGACTTTCCAATTTTAAAATCACCTCTACTATGGCAAATAAACACACTATGTGTTAATGGACTGGCCCACAGGGAAAGGATGAGGAAGGTGAAGATCTCAGGAGGTAAAGTTCTTGAGATCCCTGAGGGGAAGTGAGAACTCACAGTGCTACAACTTGAAAGAGTAGAAGTATACTCGACTTACAGCAGGCTTTAGAAAAGCTGATTTATTGCATAAAATACATCAGTGGACATTGTGAAATGAACATATTCCTGAAATGGAGAACAAAAGACATTGTAGGAAGTATTTTACAAAGTAGAAAGAAAAAAAAAATAAACAGGAGAACTAAATTGTACATTAAACCAGAGCAGGGCAATATGATAATATTGATACAGTGATAAAACAATTTTTAAGAGAACGCAGGTACTTTAACAGCCATGACCGAGTCCATAGTACTGTTACGTACGAACATAGGTATCTGATTGGATGTTAAAATGTATTTTGTTCAGAATAGAGTACAGCGATGTTCCACCAGAGAAAAGCGGCTTTACCAGGAGCTGAAGTCTCCAAATCCTGTCCTGCCTTTAGGCTTCTTAGCTGCTGTTTCACTGCTGGATGGTTTGCTGTCCTCGTCGGCTGCTGAGCGCTTACTGAACACATGCAGGCACAGGCACATTAATAGCCACGTTTTCAAAGTAGACAATAAGAAAACAGAGTAATGAACGAGTGTGTGAGCACAGAAAAAGGCGAGTGAAGCTTATTGTGTGTGTTGCAAGTCTGCGACTTGTAAGAGACACAGCGGGGTTGCTTACGCGTGTATATGAAACTGAGAAAGAAAAAGAACACAGAGCAAGTGTGTTCCTGTACACTCTGAGTGTGCGTGTGTGTGTGTGTGTGTGTGTGTAGGAAGAGTGGGACAGGAATCGGTGGGGTGTTGCAGGATAATTATACTGAAGTCCCACTGTTTCCACAGTAAGCCTCACTCATATCCTGAACCCCTCTGAGCAATGTTACAACCCCTAAACACCCACCTGCCCACACACACACACACGTTAATCAGAAACTTGCACTGCCTCGTCCAATCCAAAGCAGCATGACATTACAGTAATAGAAGCTTTAAAAACGGAACCAGAGCGCTAAAAGCCGTCTGAATGTTTTTCAGGAGAGGGTTTAGAAAAATCGTCGTTTCTGCCTCGAGCACTATTACAATATTAAACTTTCCAGATTTACAATCAAATAAAAAAAAAATCATTTTTTAATGGTGGTGATAAAAATAACTCTAGTTTTTTTTTTTTAAGACGTAAAGAAGGCTGGGATTTAATCTCTTGATCTGCTAATGATAGGGTGAAACCTTAGAGCAGCTCATCAGGCTTCGTCGTAAAAAAGGAGCACTGATTTCCTGAAACAGCATTAACTCCAGCTCCAGCTCCGCCCCTGTGTGCTCAGACTCCTTTTCCACACACACACTGAGCCTTTCATCATGTTACACACACGGTCCTGGTGTCCTGTTCACTTACCCTGCTCCTAGATTTACTGCAGTGTGCATGTGTATGTTAGTGTCTGTGCGTCTCAGACGTGGGTGTGGGTGGGTATCTTTCTCGGTTTGTGTGTGTGCGTCTCTCTGTCAGTGTGTCTCTTTGTGTCTGTGTTTGAGTCTCCGTTTCTCTGTTTGTATCTGTCTGTGTCTCTGTCTCAGTGCCTGTGTGTGTGTCGCCGTCTCTTTTTCTCTGCCTGTGTGTGTCTCTATCAGAGTCTGTGTCTCTCTGTGCCCGAGTCCCCATCCGTGTGTCTGTCTCTGGATGCATCCCTGCCTGTGTCTGTCTGTGTGTGCGTGTGTGTGTGTGTGTGTGTATCTCCCTCTCTCTGTCTGCCTGTGTGTCTCTGTCTTTGCGTCTGCGTCTCCGTCTGTCTGTCTCTATCAGAGCCTCCATCTGTGTCGGAGTCTTTGTCTGTGTGTCTGTAAGTGTGTCTGTGTGCGTCTCTGTCTCAATGTCTATCTGTCTCTCCCTCAGTGTGTTTGTGTCTGTCAGCGTCTCCATCTAAGTGTCTGTGTCTCCGTGTCAGTGTCCATGTGAGTCTCTGTGTCCCTCTCTGTCTCCCTCGTCTTTGCGTCTCTGTCTGAGTCTCCATCTCCATGTTTCTATTGCTATCTCCATCTCTGTGTTCCTCTGTGTGTATATACTCACGTGGCAGCCATGTTGATATATTTGCCCACCCCGGGTCGGTATGTTTTGGGTTCTTGTTCAGTTTTAGCTTTGCTGAGCGATGCTGAGGTTTGGGCTCTTTCTTCCTCCTGCTTCTGAACCTCCTTCTCCCGCTCAGCTGCAATCTACAACACACCCACACACACACACACACGCACACATGTATACCACAATAGATCAGTCTAAGATGACAGATCATATATTACAAACACTGAAACCCAGTACACACTCAAATACAGAGTCATATAACACACACACACACACACACATGCACACGCACACGCACGCACACACACACACACAAATACACACCTGTGCATCTGCCTCCTCATAAGGATCCACAAACACGGAAGTGCTTATCAGCTTAATCTCAGTCTGTGATTAGGAGAAAGAGAAGGAGAGCAAAAGAAAAGAGACAGCGTGACACACACACAATAAATCGGGGATTTTACGAAGATTAGCACTGTTTTCTAGTTATTAGTGTCCTTTTTATATTTTTATACCTAAATCTAACAACTATATAAAAATATGTTCTTCATTAATTTGAATACATGGACAATAAAATAAAAAAAGATTTAAAACAATTCTTTTATAGTTTTTTTTTGTTTAGGCATAAAATGTTTTTTTTTTTTTTAATTCAAAGAAACCTTTTTCTAAGTGTGTGCCATGCACTGAATGACCAACTTTAAAAAAAAATCCATTTGATTGGTCAAACTGAGTCACATGTCCATGGAATTTAATCTTGCGCGGATCTGAAATCAGAAATCAGACTGGAGGCGTTTAGTTTTCTTCCCCTAGGCACGGATTCTTAAATAGTGTCAGGAAAAGCGTAAGACTACCTCTCAAAGTTCAGAAAAATGGGAAGCGACAATAAGAAAATAAATGAATAAAAACAAATTAAAGGTTTCAAAGCCGTGAAAGCTGTGCGAGTCAGGGGTAATTCCTGAGAGAAATCCTCTTTCACGGTAAAAGCTGTAGTGTGAGTTAGTTCGGCTCCTCTGAGGATTGAGGCGATGTGAAAGAAAACAGCAGGGGCTCCGAGCGGCTGCAAGGCGTCCATTAAGCACAAAATGACATGCCTCGCTTCATTAATGACACATCTGTACACCACTTTTCAGAGACGTGAACGTTTGAGTGATGAAGGAAAGAAAAGGGATGGTGTAAGTACCTTGGGTTTATCTGTTTTAGGATCGCTCTCCACGTTCTCCATGGCTGTGAGGGTCTCAAATCCACCCACCACTCTGACAGAAAGATCAGAAATCTGTGTTAGCATTCATTTAGAACACTTAATGTCACCGTCTATAGAGGAATGGGATGGTTTCCCAATACCACATTAAGAAAGAGCAAACAAAATGCAGTATATAATTCCAGAGCATTAAAAAACAGCTCCTGGTCATAGGTTGCTGATAAACTAGCCAGCGATGATGATCATTGCTAAACAACATTTTCCACTTGATATGTATTGATGTGAGGTGAAGGGACACAGCATGATGCTGTAACTGAAGCTTGATACTCGTTCCTGAATCACGAAGCTTGCTTGCATTACAGAAATCATCCCAAGGACGAATCCTGCCCTTTTAAGAACCATCATCTACATCTACACAACTGTACTACTCTAGCTTAACAAAGTATATTAGACCACCCCACAGACCAACTCTGACAATAGTTCCAGCTGTAATTCAAAATGCAGGTTTATATTAATGCCCTTGTTGTAATACTTTATCGTTTCTATAGTCATACAGGATGGAGGACGCGTCACATAAATAAATGGTGAGGTTTTATGCAAGGAAACCTTTAACATTTTTGTGTCTGTACTTTGTAACAGTCAGAGATAAAGCTGTAACTACGTTTTCTGACTCTCTGGGTGGGAAGGAGGGGCATACTCTCTCCCCTGTCAATCACAGTAACACTAGCCAATCATGTGCCTCTGTGAGCTCATGTATGTGGAAGATGGTGGATAGTGCTCTCCTCAGTGTGTGTTATGCTGCCCTGTCACATAGCATGAGCAGCAGCTCAAAAAGATGCGGTTGGCTTGTTTCACGTGTCTCGGAGGAAGCATGTGTTAGCCTTCACCCTCCCTGGCTGGTAGCTGTTGTATGACAGGGGAGATCTGACTGGTGGTGAGAAAAAAGACAAGCTGCAAATTTTGTCTCAGCCTCACAGCTGTAAGCTATAAACAAACACCTCAACTGATGCATGAAGATTAAGGTCACACTTATTATTATTAACATTATATACTTTGATTGGCAGAGAAGTGAGTCAAGGTAACTTCCACTTCTGCCTTTCACCCTGTACTCTCATCGCCTATTTCATACCCAGCTGTCTGTACACTCGAACTTTTAGAGTTTTGTGTGCGTCACTACACAAGCTACTTTACTAAAAGATTGGAAAATGAGGGCCAGTGAGTGTAAGCTAGCTTATTACCAAGACTAACCATTTAACAAGCTAGCACATAGCTGTTTTATACAGGTTAAGTAATCGTGTTGTGACAACATTTCTCTCAGATATATCACTACACAACTGAGAAAAGGCAACATACTTTTAAACAAATGACGTAAAAGCTTGTTAACTCTGAAAACAAGACAGAACAGTCTGGAATATCAACATTTACCTCAGATATGTTAGTAAATTGCCTGGAAAAGTCTTTGTATAACTAAAATTACACTGTGATTATACCTAGTGTTAACCGCTAGCTGGACTTTGGTAGGTTTTGGATATAATGAGAAACGTCAACATCGCATCACAACTCATGAATGTGGAGTGTTCAAGAATTTTTTTTCTGTCCAAAGTAGTGACTAAAACAAAACTGGGATGTTCATGATGAATCTAGTAAATGTTAAGTACAAGTCTGCAGCAAGCATAGTGCAAGCAGATCTACCATTGAAAGTCACAATACTGTCTAAATTTCTGGAGTTTCTCATATTTTATAGACATAAACGCTACAGTCACTGATTACTTAATTATCTTTCATAAAGAATATTGGATTTTTATGGACATGCACAATCACACATGGGATTTTGTCCTCTTGTCCAGCTGTTCCTGCAGGGCCTCAGGTTACTGTAGAAGATTTCCTATTCGAGGATTGTTTGGGCTTATAGAAATCCCATAGGCTGAGGGTCAAGGTGTGTGTGTGCAAGAAAGATTGGCTTTACGCAAGGATGTGTGTTTTGCTGAGTCTGTATAGTGGTCTGTGTGCAAGGGTTAGCCTGTTTACAGTACAGTATATCAGGGTATGTGTAGATAGAGAGGTAGTGTGTGTGTGTGTGTGTGTGAACAGAAGCTGTTGGTCTAGACTTATGCTGACAACTCTCCGAATTCCTCAGCTTTAGCCAAAGGATTACAACTCATTGCCAAATGGGCAAGACTGTCCCTGAAAGAGACGATCAGAAATATGTGTGTGTGTGTGTGTGTATATATGTGTGTGTGTTTCTCTTCTGGAATGTTCTGACTAAACAGTACACATGCTTTTCCCTAGAATACACTTTACACACTGAGCAGAGCAAACATGACATTTTACTCACACACTGAAAAGCACACACAAGACAAGACAAACATACAAATGCACATGCGTAGTGAACACACACACGATTATCATTTTAGAGACACAAGCAGATGGAAAACTGCAGATTTTTTCATCACCTGCCAAATACGGTGTGTTTTCGGTCCAGGTATGTGCACGACCTGAAAGTTATAAAGCTGCAAAAAAAGGGGGAAAAAAATAAATTACAACACAAGCTTGACTTTTATCACCCTTTGATGAAATACACATCAGAATTAAAACACTCACAACTGAGATTTGTTGGTGTTGGGCCCAGAGTTGGCCATGCTGAGCACGCCACGGCCGGTGTGTGACAAATTGGGCTTGAACTCATCCTTAAATGGCTTACCCCAGTACGACTCACCACCTTTCTCACACACACACACACACACACACACACAAAGAGAGAAAGAAAGAAGAGAAGGAACAGGTTACACAAGAAAAACAGTATAGACTAATCCCAGAGGGGCGCATTTATTTATCATCAGCAGAGGTCCACAGACGATACAGACAATAACACATATGATTACATTAAAGGCGATTAGCAGATTTTTTTTCTGTCATAACTGCATAGCAATAATAATAAACACAATATGGCTGTGAGAAATGGATTTAATGTCCCATAACAAAATAACACTGATGCACTTAAGTTTGATAGCCATGACAAACATCATAAAAGTCAGTGCTGCAAATGCAAATGAAAACAGCAGGGTGAAGGGAAAAAAAAAAAACCCAAGGGCATGAGGATAAGCTGCTCCACTATTAGTTCTGCGCTCGCCTCCTCTAACAGCTCCCATGTTGAAGGGCATTTCACATTAGCCCCTCTCTGGTAAGAACAGTTTTTTTCTATAAATATAGCAATAATAATTTTAAAGGAATACTCCAGAATTTTTAAGCTAATTTCTATTCACCGACATCTGTAGTGTTTATGTGATTGACCACATAAAATGGGCCTTGTAAGTTGTGAGTAAATGTTTGCGTAAGCCAAACTGAACAAAAAATTTCTGCAGGTTGCTTTGGATAAGTGTGACTACTAAATGCTGTAAATGCACATAAATAAGCAATTTAATCTTGACTATGTAATCCATATAGAAAAGTGCAGTAATCCATGTAAATTATTATGATTTTAAGCCAATCAATCAAGGTGTACATTAGCTGGGTTAGCACGAGTAGGATACAAATGTTGTTTTTTTTTTCATGAATTTTCATAAATATGAAATTTCTTTTGTAAAAGATTTACGAATAAACCAACTCATATCCAGCTTGGTAAATGAGGCCCATTCTTTCTGAACAGAATAAAGAACAGAAAAAAACAACAGACAAAAATAATGGAAGTTTAAGATAAGATGTCAAATCCAGCCAATAAATATCTAAAATATGCCACCACACATACTGCGAATTCAAATTGTCAAGCATAAAATGTGAGAAAATCTCACCAAAGCTGTTGATTAATTTTCTATAACAGCAGCTTTGACAGTAGTCCGAGCTGAAACTCAAGTCACAGGTTTATATCTCTGTGCTCATTATAATGCGTTATAGTTTCTATAGTAACAATTTCCACCGGGACTATTGCGAATTTTTGAAGGAGTCTCCAGTGTCAGCACTTTGTAACAGTTTTCCGATCTTCAGTATGAAGGAATTTGCGTTTTTTCCCGGAACATGACAACCTGATGTTTTTTTGTCTTATTAGCTTCAGGAATGAAAAGAGAGAGACTAGTGAGTTTAAAACTTGTTTCACAAGCATTCCATTAAATGTAAATATAAACGGATAAAAAAAAATGACGTGCTGTTCTTTAATAAATAATAAACTGTTAGCATTGGCAAAGCACTGTGGTATAAGATTTTAATATTGACTGATTTTAAATCTGATCTGATCCATCAGTCAGGTTTTGTGTTAAGCTAAGTGAATCAGGAATCTTCTGAATTAGGGCTTTTCAGATGAGAAGTGAACACCGTCCCACTGTGTGTTTTCCACCAAAATAAACTCATCCTGAAGACCCCCAAAGCAGGCGGATTAATTAACTCGTCATGCAGCCCAATCAAACGCTCAGCAGGAGGGCCAGCTCTCAGCAAGACACCGTGTGAGTGTGTGTGTGTGATCATGCGTCCATGCTCATAACCCATTAATTCTGCACCTAAATCTCTGTTAGAACTAAACTAGCCAAGACTTCTGCAACACACTTATTGCAACATAAACTCCTCAACACATTGTGACCTTTGATTAGCGCCCCCTCCTTCACAGCCTAATAAATCCAATAATGTCACAGTAAAGAAGCTGATCTGAGATCAGGCACTCACTGACACTCTCGGCAGCTGCCGGCACCACACTGAGACGTGCTTACCGCTCACCGATCTGCCTTTTCAAACGCCGCTTGCCCTCGTAAACATTACTCCGGTGATATTTCTGCATAATTTATGGCCTGGTTGACATTTCCTACCCTCACCATGCCATGGAGTTGATTAAAAAAGGAGGGGAAAACGTTCTAGGAAGTGGATGAGATTCCCTGTCAGTGCAAATCAAACAAGCCAAGAAAACAAGCTGCAGCAGAGCTCTCACACTGTCGATTACATAACCAAATAAACACAGACATGTGAGAGGGTGATAATGTGTTTTGTTGCGTTGTTACATCTGTTCTGAGTTCCTCTTATTTACAGACAGCTCAAAGAAGAGGAATTGGTTTTATAGGCAAGTGCACGATATACACTGACTTCAGAGCTGACTGACCAGGCCATCCACACAATTAACCCCGAGATGACACGGTCAAGAAACAAAGAGACACACACAACTATTCAGTTCTTATGCAAGTTCCACAATCTACACAGAGCCACAGTCCAGAGTCAGGCAACATGTAAAATTGAGGGATGGGTTTTATTTTTGTATTTTATGCAAATTATGCATTATTAATTACGCTGCAGAACCATTTCCTATGCAAGAAACTCTCTCTCACACACACACAAACCCACAACTCTCTCAAGGTTCATGAGACAAAAAAATTGCAGCTTGTCATGTTACTGAAAAAAATTTAAAGTGCAAAGCCCTCTGTCCCTTAAGTTACAGCTTTACCTCTGACTGTTCCAAAGCCCTTACAACAGAGACTCCTTCCATAAATACTGAATAAATATCTCCTTACAAGGAGATTTCAAAGATTATACTCTTTTAAAATCTATGAACTAGCTGTTACTATAGAAATGATAACATATGAACCAGTGCATTAATATAAACCTGTGATTTGCTGTGCAGCTGGATGAGAGGTGAGAATTTAACAGCGCTGTGCTATAACAGAACCTGGGCACTATACCTGGACACTACACACCAACAAGGCATAAAGGCAGTTGTCACTATACACTGTTACTGGAAGTGACATCAGTTAACAACTTTCCATTCTAGACCCAGTATGAGGAAACATTGTCATCTGTTGCACATATACTAAAGATGCAGTACACAGAGTTTAGATTAGAACCGTAATACCTGATCTACAACTGCCCTAGTCTCAGCTTCGGACTCTTAAACGGTGATATATATTTTGTACACATATCTGGTCACAAGCTTCACAATCTTGAATGTTTTAAACTGTCTGGTTCTCTGTCCACTGGCTTTTGACAGGAAAACAAAAATTTCAACATCTTTAAAAAGTTACAAGAGAGATTTGTTTGAAATGGTTATGGGTTGGCTGCTAGTCAAAGAGCCTCATCTTGTTAAAGTAGGTGGTTCTTGGCTATGTATATGTGTATGAAAAGTAGACTATGGCTTGTATAGCGATGAAAAGTAAAGACTCTCTTGGGAAAGCTAGAAGTCTGACTTCAACTATCCATTGAAACTGGAATTCTGTATTTAGAGGGTTGGAGAAAGCTGGTTCAAAAGCCTGGGTCATTGTTTTATATGCAGTTTTCATAATAATAAGTAGCGCTGTAGTCAAGTCAAGTCTAAGACAAGTCCGGACTGAGTCAAGAACTTGTCTTAAGGAGGTCAAGGCCATGTCCAGATCGAGTCCAAAGTGAAAGTGACATGGAGTCAAACTCGACTCTTTACTTCAACTAGTTGGCTTCAATTGTGCATTGAACAAATGATTAGGCTGTTTTCTGGAGGAAGGAATTACTTCTTATCCAACTATGTACATGTGAATAGACAACACGAACATTTATTTTATTCTCAGTCAAGACCAAGACCATACTTAGCGAGACCAATGCCCTAGATCAAGACAAGTCCAAGTACAATGCTAGTAAGTGTGAGACAAGTCCAACTCAATATAGACACCATCTTGAAACCAGACTCGAGTCCTACAGCCCTGTTGATAAAGAGATGTATGAGGGTTGCTCAGAAATCTTTTATTGCTGTGAAACATTAAGTCAACATCACATCACTTTTAACTCTGTGAAAAGTTATACTTGAAAACATGGCAAAAATAACACCAAGCATACACTCTGAACCTTTATGGGTGGAAATAACTCTCCATACCGAGGGGGTGGCAGTAGTCAGTGATGCTCTTCTACCCAAAATGATCATTGTTTTGCATCAGTGATCAGGTCTGGAGACCAAACTGTTCAGACTGGTGTCAAATATCAGCCATGTTAAAAAAGATAATGTGAACAGTACAATAAAAAAAATCCAGTTTGGGCAGAAAATCAGAATTGAGCATTTAGGCTTAAAGTCTGAATGTAGCCATGGGCTTACTCATTAGGCCTGTCACGATAACCACTTTTGTTGGACGATATATTGTCTGTAGAGATAAATGATATTATTTTAATTTAAAGTTTATTTTATGCCACTGATATAATGATAATATAATAGCTCTATAATGCAAGTACACCCTTTCAAAGAGCAATGAATTTTCAATTCTTAAGAATATTCAGACATGGGAATTGGAATGTCAAAAAAAAAAACAAAAAAAAAACACCAAATTTGTTAAATCCACAGTCCACAAGAGGACGCAACAAATAAATACAAACCAAATATATACTGTTTATTGTAAAGGAACAAACCTGGCTGTTAACAAAGTGCATTTATTTTTAAATTAAAGTGCATAAAATTATAAAATCAAAAGATTTAACCTAGGCTCTCAGGCCAGTTCCAGTGTTAATTTTCACACTGTTTTTAGTCATAGTTTTTGTCTTCTGATGAAAATATCTTCGAAATTTAGTTAATATTTTGTCATGTCATATTTATTAGTCAATTTTACTCGAATATTAGTCAAAAGCATTTTAGCTGACTTGAAAATGTAAAAATTAAACCTGTAAAATTAAACATATATCAACAAAAACATGTGAAAACTGCCCTTGTTGTGAAAACTTGATCTCCTGAAATAATATTACAATGAGTACACTACTGTAATACAATAGTGTGAATTCTTTATGCTTTAGTTATTCATTTTCCATGTTTTAGTGTGTTGTTACAGAAAGTGTGTATTCACAACGTGACTTACAGTTCTACCTAGCGCATTACTTAAGTTCAGTTTCACTTGTGCATTCACGTCATTTTGTGCAGAAGCAAGTTGTATATTACGTTTACGTTGTGTATGTCTGATTAATCGCATATGTGTATAGGATGCGTTTGGGTGAGTTAATTAACCCGCTAGTGAAGCGCTTCAGTTTACTGGTGTTCATACGCTGTTCAGCTTCAGATCACACAGCTTAAGTGGATCAATTCCCAACATTATTCACTATGATTGGATTATTTGAAACACTAGAACTATTCTTTCTAGATTTTTCTTCTTCAAAAAACATTGTTAGTGCATTGTTAATATCTTGCGTGTCATTTTTTCAACAGTGTGTTTTAATTAAAATTGTTGCATTTTTTTTTAATCTTAAATTCAATGAATACTGAAAGTTCGAATTTTAATTTGACAGCCCTAGAGCAGACGAGAGGACAGAAGCAGCACGAATGGCTAAAATGCTGGTGACATTCATTCTAATGTAAACAAACACGCATGTAAACACAATGGGCAATATCGAAGTCAGCAAAAATGATCGAGGTCATGTCCATATATCGTACAATAAGTCGATAACGTTTTATCGTTAAAGTAAATAAAATTATCGTGACAAGCCTATTGCTCATACTTGCACATCTAATGACGTGTTCTTATCAGCTTGTACGTGGGAATCTGCAGTTAGATGACTGGTTAAATGTTAATCCACAGTGTCTGATAGTTTTTTGTTATATGATGTCACCTCAACACGTAGTCTGCAACATCAGTAGAGACTGCAGTGTTACGACATCTGGCATGAGGTTAAACAATACACGAGTCAGGAAAGACAATTACACAGACCTTGTTGCCAAATAGCAATGAGGGAATTATAAAAAGAATTCACTTTGGCGTCTTAACTCCTGCAGCACGGGTTAGACATTTAAACTGACTATGCTGGATTAAAGTGCCAAAACTAAGAATATGGCCAGACACCATTTAAAGCACACAATCCTACACACTGCAACTCTGTTACGCAACACAACATGAATATTCGGAAACAAACACACACACACACACACACACACACACACAGTATTCAGGCCTAGTGAAGCAGAGAGAAGAGTTCCTCTTACTCCTACCAAGGCAAGGTGACCTCTCCTGCATCAACTGCCAACGTGCCTGTGTGTGCTTCCTGTGTGTGGGGAGGTTTTTAATAACTTGGTAATATCTGACAATTTTGATTTTCCATACAAGGAAAACTGTAGCTTTTATCTATAAAACAAAAAGAGCCAAAATGTTTCCTTTCAGTTACAGAGGGTAGGGTGAGATTTGGGCATAGCATTAATTAGCTGCACTAATAATTATGTCAAAAGAAGGTCCTCACCAGGATAGCAAGACAAACGCAAGTGTGTGTGTGTGTGTGTGTGTGTGTGAGTGTGAGTGTGAGTGAGAGTGAGCGTGAGAGAGAGAGACTATGGCCTACAAAGAGAGCTATATGGATACATCTTGTTTAATTATGTAATAATTAGGCAACCACACATACATTTAAAAAAAAAAGGTTTCCAAAACAGTAAACATCAGTGAAATAAAATAAAACTGAATGAAAAGAAAAAACTTTGGATTTGACTGGTCAGAAGGTGTGTACTATTTTTGTATAACAGCACGGTTCGTTCGTTATACAAACCGATTTATATTAACGTTTCGTTCCAATACGTTATTGTTTCTATAGTAACAGCTAGTTCACAGGGTCTTGTACAGCACATGCTCCATATAATCTAAGACTAATAATAAACGGATTTAAAAACGTTTTGTTCTTTAACAAAGAGAAATGTATAATCATTGATGTGGTGAAGTTTTTTTTTTTTTTTTTTTTTTTTGTTAGGAGACATTTATTTAACATTTATGGAAGGAGTAACAGTCAGTGCTTTTTAACAGTCACGGTGCTTAGTAAAGTTTCCCAGCATGGGAAAGTGTTGAGGACAGAGGAGTTTATGCTTTAGGGTTTCTCGGTAGCGGGACACGCCGTTCGTTAATAAATTAAACATTGTAATCACAGGCAAATCGCTGTGGTATAAGGAGAATAACACACTGCAGACTGTGCTGTAATATGAAAAATGAACCACCTCTGGGACACGTCACTCCACTTCGCATTGTGCCGCATCGCACCACCCCAGCGTAGATTATTTCATATAACCACACAGTCTGTCGTGTTATTCCTTACATATTTATTCATATTAACAATTATCCATAAAACAGAGTTTTGTCATTATGTTCATTTTGGCAGTTAGCTTCAATTTAGTTTCTTTTTTTTTTTCTTTCAAAAATACATAATTCTCATTATATTATAATTATTAGGTTAGTTTTAGCCAGGTTAGTAGTTTTTGTTTTTCACACATTTCTGTGTAAAGTCGAGAGACTGTTTTGTGTGAAAATCCCAGATGATCAGCAATTTCGGAAATACTCAAAGTCTCAGCTTGTCTGGCACCAACAAGCATGTCACGGTCAAAGTCACTGTCACATTTTCCTCCTTCTGATCTTTCATGTGCACATTAACTGAAGCTCTTGACCTGTATCTGCATCATTTTACACACTGTGCTGCTGACACACAACTGGCTGATGGAAAAAAAAACTGCATGAATGTGTAGAGGTATTCCTAATAAATTGGATGGTGAGAGTATATGAGTAAAAAAAACCCTTTAAAATTATACTCAAGCACTAATTGAAATATATATATATCACTTTGCTTTATAAGTTACACCATCTAACAACGGGCAAAAAAAATACAAAGATGTACCACTCTACAGTGAGCTTTGTTATCAGGAGTCAGCAGTGCAATAAAAACTGTTTATAATTTGATAGTGTGATATTTATATAGAATTCTGGCGTAATATATTCAGCATCAGGGGGGAAAAAAACTGCTGCAGCTCTACTGAACGTGTGAAGCTCTCACTTACAGCAGCATGTGCTCACAAAAGTGTGAGAATACTCATGAGCCGTACTCTCAGATAGACCAGAGAACAAAAAATGGTAATATTCAATGCTGAAAAAAAGCAATTTTTTCCCATCTCTAACTGCTTCATTTCTTTTTCTCCTTGCTGGTGCATTTTTAATGATGCTTACTCTATATATAGTGTACTGTTTTCTGAGACTGTGCTTCTGCATCATGCCTGTAATTAAAGCTTAAGCACTGTAACCTCCCTCCTTTATTGCACTGTCATAGACAAGATGCAATTTTTACAGCCTCCTGAAACAGTCCTACAATTAGCGCGGTGCAACACACCCTCAACACCAGCACCTTAAAATCCTTCCTGACTCGGAGGCATGGCGTAATTAAATAGGCTTTTAATCCTCTGCGATCCTTAAATGTTTAGTCAGCAGCCACTTTATCACCTTGTAAAATTAATCTCCAGCAATGATACACTTCATAATTGATCCATAAGCAAAATGGCCTGAGTTAATATCAATAACACACACATGTTCGATATTTAGGCACAGATATGACATCTTCCTAAGAGCCTGACATAGAACTCACTTTTCTGAACTGATCGGGCTGGATAAGCTCCACTAACGGTTGGGCTGGATAAGCTCCACTCAAGCTGACCATGAACAGAAAGAAACCACTTCTGACCGGATATTGTCCGCAAAGGGTGCCAATACTTATGGAGTTGACTAATGACACTTGCGGTGAACGATATTCTAAATGTAAACATATAGGCTTGCTGTATAGGTTTATTTTAACATCATATTTCCACACCCACATATTCTTAAGCTATTTCCAAAAAAAATATTGGCACCCCGGACTTTATCTCGGACCCTTGGAGCATTTTTAATCACTTTATATTCTCAGGTATTTGCACTTTCTTCAAATCGGACCGTTATGTTTTCAGTGGAGTTCAAAATCAGAGCCTGAGGTCATTCATTATCTTGCCGAAACATTCTGCCCGACAGAGGTAACCAGGTTTTGGGCTACAATCTTCACACACAGGTCCATACACTAGCAGCTGTAAAAAAGCCAAAGGCACTGTTATTGGCTGAAGATTTCTGGTTGATGGACTGTTTTTCAAACTATCTGATCCACTCGTAGCAGCACCACACACACTACTATATCAGAGCCACTGCTGTGTTGAGAGATATCTGCTCAGAATTGGTCTTATTGTGGCTCTTTGGCACCGGATGGAAGGATAGACGAGCACTGACACATTGTACATAGCAGCAGATTACTCAGGTAACAGTAAACACGTTTTCTGGTGGAAAACTACTTGAGTAATTACTTTACAATTACTTTTACATACATCTACAACTGACACAACTAAATAAACTAAATAAACTCTACTTTCTATTCTGTTTATATGTTTAACTAACCAAGTAAGCTATGCTGAAGTGAACATCACCTCCACAGTATATAAATTAGCAGACTAGCTAACATAACCATATACTCTCTGAGATTTCAGCAGCTTACTAGGCGCATTAGTTAGCTACCTCGTGTTAATTTATACATGTTTCTAGCTACATACATATCCATCCAGCAACAATGCCCCTTACACATTGTCCCGAGTGTTACCTATAGGCTGTATTTAACACCAGGCAAATCATCAACGTGACATCTTAAGTTTAATATAGAGCTCTCATACTACTAAACAGTCAAATCGGGTTAGCTAGTCTAGCTCACTCGGCCAGCTAGCAGGTTGGATGTTGAGCCGTGAAATGCCAATATCTCCACAAGTTTTGGACTGCAAAACTTGCAGATCATTATCATGCTATATACTTTAAAGCATTTAAAACTGAAGATAGCTGATAAATTGGCACATGAAGTGCAGACTTTTGCCAGGAAACTGTTTTATTTTGATCTTGAAATTGAATTATATAAATTCAACTGAATTATATATTTATCTAGCTGGACACAAATAGATTCATTCGTAAAAATCCCATACATTTGAGAAAAAAAATCATATCCTACTCGTGCTCCTAAGTGTGTGTAAATTTCCGCATTAAAAAAAGACTAAACTAGTGTAAACCTTATATCAAATTATATAATTTGCACAGATTACTGCACTTTTATATCTGGAATATACTGTCGAAGTTAAATTTCCTATTTTTATTACATTTAGAGCAATTAGCACATGCCCTTATCCAGTGTGACTTAGAGAAGAGCTTTGGAGTCTCTGTCAAAAACACATCCTCATGCTAGATCACTAGGTCAGTGATTTTACTGGCATTAATTAAAGAATACACAAAATAAAGAAAGCGAGCCAACACAACCCCATAAATTAAGACAAATAAAACTAATCAATCAGTTATGACAAAAGAAATGGCTGTAAGCCATAAACAAACGCCTCAGCTCACAGAAGATTTAGCAGTCGCTTATTATTATTATTATTAAATATTTTTATTGACATTGAAGTGAGTCAAAATAACTTCCACATCTGCCCTTCAGCCTTTACCCTGATTGTTCATTTCGTGCTCCTGCTATCTGTACCCCTGAACTTTTATGGAGTTTTGTGGGCGTCACTATATGCAAATGAGCTGTGTCAGGAACACACTATACACTTTACAGGTGATCAACATATGCACACGAGTACAAAGAACATCAGTGCTTCCAAAACATTTGTAAATCCTTGGGAAATTTTTATTTTGGGATGCCTTATGCAAACATTTACACACAGCTTCACTGAAAGATTGATAAACGAGGCCCATTGTCTTAATTGGCTTACAGTCTTACGGGGTTAAATGGGGTTTTTTTTTGCACTCTGTAAAAGTGTAATAAAAAAATAAATGTAGCAAAAAATATTTTATTTTTAAAACACTCAGCTAACTGAACTGTACTATAAAAACAGTACAATGACAGTGAACTATGCGCTTAAATCCTGTAATGACTTTCCATCCCTGCCTCTGTGGTAGGTGTACCTTCTAAACAGTCCATGAGTGTGTAAGAGAACAGTAACATGTCATTACCTGTACCAGTGCCTGTCGGGTCTCCTCCCTGAATCTAGAAAACAGAACATGATCATTCAGATAATTAATAAATATTCTAAATGCAGCAGTTCCTAATGAACGTGTCACAGATTATGATCTATTTAAATTAGTCTAAATAATCTTACAGCTGTCACAGACTCAGCCAGAGAGACCACAACAGAATATTTTCTGGAGTATAAGAAATGTTTTGACCCTCTACCATGTTCTGAGGTATGCATTATCATTTGTTCTATACCTCTAACAGGTACTATATGCATTGTTAGTGTTAGTATCTGTACTTAAAGGTGCATTAGGTAAGATTAGTTTTAAGATTAGATTTTTTTTTTCCCCAAAGATCAGGTCTCTAATGGTTAGGCGGGTTCGACACTTGAATAATTCCCACCCATATTCATACAGAAATTTGCATTTTATCATAGCATAGCTGCTTATAGTTCTAAAGTGATTTACATGGTTTACACCTTGGTTATACATTGCTATATAATTATTTAGTTTTTTTGGACACATGAACTTGTATGCAATTTTTTTCTGCCTTGACAGAGGGATTAGGATTCTGTAGCAAATTCTTCAGCACAGGAAACAAAACAGCACCGAGCTACAGCAACACTAACAGGAAAAATACTACACTAAACCCTCATACATTAACGAGATTTGTGCAACACAGTGATGTATATAGTGATTTTTTTTTTCTTTAAGGATACTTTAGTTCCTCAAACCATTTCACAAGCATACAAACACATTTTTACAAAGCGCCCATGACTTAAGATGCAGAATCCACATTACATTAAATTAATATTGTGTCTGCTTTCTGCTCAATTTCTTACCATGAAGTTTCTAATGGAGCGGTGAAAGATGGTTCCATCATAGTAGCCTTTCTTACACAGCTTTATAAAGTTCTCGCCAGCTTTGGGAACCTGAAAAAAGAAACATCAAAGCTTCAATAAAATTCAATACATTTGAAATCCTGTTGTTTGGAGTAGGATTATTTTTGATAACTTGATAACTGACCCTTGACTAAACTCCTCCCCTAATCTAACCCCACCTTGGCTACTGTAACCTGGCACTTGGACATTGGATCCCGAGAGACATCCCGAGAGTTCAGAGGTGGGAATGAAACTCAATATGTGGAAGTTCATTTTCTGAGCCTTAGCCGCAGGAGGAGAGGTGCAGGATCTGATACGACATAGTAGTTTCAGCCCGTCCAAAAAAAAAATTTAAATAAATAAATAAAAATATCCATATGCAATCAGTCAGTTTCTGACAATGTTAATGGAGAATATTTTGATGTCATTAACACGAAAAAAATCTATCAGTGTACGTTTGACTTAGCTAACATTAGACAATATATAGTTAACAATATTTATTAGGGATTCTACTGAAAGGTTTATTTATTTTTTTTCAGTAAACAACTGATTTGTAGACATCATGATTATACTGAAAATGTCCTGTTGTGTTTTTTCACTGTGTACTCTGCATTAAAGTGAAATCAGCTAAAAATCCACCATCAAGCTGCGTTTTCGCGATTGCCACTGCCACCCAGCAGTTCCCGACTGCATTTTTATTCTCATTGTTGAAATGCGTATCCTCCTGTTTTTTTAGGCTGTTAGTTCTGGATGGTTAAATCACTTAACCATTAGGTGACCCTAATTGAACCGGCCAGCTCTACGACAGCTACTGGGAAGATGAAGGCTAACACCTCCTTCCTCCGAAACACATGAAGACCCATGCTCACGCTCCATCACAGGGCAGCATAACATACTCAGAGGAAAGTGCTATCTACCCTCTTCCACATACATGAGCTCACAGACGCCTATGATTGGACAGTGTCACTGTGATTGACAGGGGAAAGACAGTATGCCGTCTCTTTTGCCCAGGCAGCATGGCCAATTTGTCTCTCTTGGACTCCCAGCTATGGATAGCTGTGGCATTGACAGGATTTAAACTCGCAAACTCTGGACAATAAAAGTAAATCATGAGCAGGGGAAAAAAGAAGAAGATTCCACAAGCCTATGATAAATGTGAAATTTTAGAAGGCTGTTGACTTAATGCACTTTTTAGACAGCCTCTTAATGATTCAGCTGTAATCTGTAACTTTATGGGAATATGTTCAGTGCTGCCTTCAAAAGATTGCGAGATGTAGCATCAGTATACAAGGAAGTGGAGTTTATGAAGGTTAACGAGATGGGTTGCAAGATGAAACGTGAAACCATTCAGCACAATGGATTTCTAATAACAGCACTCAAGAACATGTCTGTTTGGTCTGAGTGTCACGGTGACACACTGATAAAGCTGGAATTTAGAAAACAGCAGAGAAACGACGTAAAGAGTCACAAGACAGTCGACACACCTACACTTACACAACTCTCCAAAGGACCTTGGGATCCTGTTCGAGGTCTTAATTAAATTTGTTGGATTTTCAACTATTGAGCAAAATAATGTCCGGTTAGAACAATGGTGCTGCATAACCTTAACTGCATTACGACAAATTACTACCAAACAAGAAGCTATAAAAGGCTCTAAACCTGTTAGGAATGAACTGAGACCCGATGCTGTAAAACATATCACTCCTTTTTCCCCCCCCATTCTTAACCATAAACCGAGTCATTTAATTGATTATAGAGTTCCAGGTATAATGAGTTCTCCATTTCTGTATCTCATCTCCTTCCCTCTCTATAAGAGCTCTTTTTATCAACAGTTAATAACACGTTTTACCGCCTAAAAACAGCCCGTCACAGAGCGCGTTTCAATTAAAAGTTTGCGCGCCCTCAATCAGGGTCAAGAGAGTTATGAATTAATCTGAGATTTAATCTTCCTACTTCATAACCACGCAATCAGTCAATCTATCATGAGAATTTATGCCAAAAATTACAAGCTGTTTGAAAAATACACGCTTTAATGGGAAACTGCACAGGAACACTTGCTCACTGATAGACAATACAACTGTAAATCAGTGGAAAAACAGAAAGGTTAGAGGAGTCAAAAATAAACGCTGAGCCACAAATAGAAAAGCCAAGTGGTCAGGGGAGTGGTGGTGGACCTAGGGGAGGAGCAAAGGGGACAAAACAAGGGAGGAAGGATAGAAGTGAGAGGAGGGACATTTTCTTATCGCTTATTTTCTTCATCCTGATTTGACAAGAATGCAGCCAATGAAAAGAGGCAAAAACAGCACCTAGTTACTGCGGCCAAGACTGCAGAGGGCTGTCTCTATGCCTGCCAGGCAGCTTTACCTCAGCTACACACACACACACACACACACACACAAGGGTTGTGCTTGTTTTCATAATCAAAGACAGGAAGCAAGACAGACAGAGAGACAGAAAAAGGAAATAAGATCACTTGTATGTTTTGGTGTGATAAATCAAATCTTATGAGAGTATGAACCTTCTCTCTCTCTCTCTCTCTCTCTCACACACACACACACACACACACAATGCCTTGAGTCCTGCATTGTAAGTATATAAAACACTTGAGCGTCTGCTGTTACAGGAAAATAATCAATGACTAGGAACTGTGATGTAATAAACTTGTTTTATTTTTCTGTAACAGCACATCCTGAAGTGTTTTATTCCTCTTATATCTCAGCAATATGCCAATGATTACGGTTATTGCTTTATTAATTAAAGAACGACACATTGTACGTTTTATCCTTTTAAAGTTACATTTAAGGTTGCGGAATGTCCGCAAGACAACTTAGTTCCTGTTATCACTTATGTTATAGCAGCTATAAACAGTCCTTCCCTCACTGGTCTCTCTTTTTTCAAAGATAAGACAAACTATGCAGCTTGTCACGTTATCGAGAAACCGCAAAACACGACATTCTCTGTTCTGAAGACTTTTCTGTGGCGGAAAATCTAAAATTACATTTTAAGCTGTTACAAAGCTCTGATACTGGAGACTCCTTCCAAAAATATCATATAAACATCTCCTTACAAAGACATCACCATGTGAACAACTGTATGGTTTTTCTTTGTTAAATAACAACACGTTATTTAATCCTTTTAGAATACATAGAGTGTCTGCCATACATGTCCCTGTAAATGAGCTGTTACTATAGAAACCATAACATATCAGAATGAGCACATTAATATAAATTTCTGATTTGAATTACAGCCGGAATTACAGTCAGTGCTGCTGTTTGAGAAAACTTCAGAGCAAGGCCACGTGGCACATAACTCCTGCGAGGAAGCTTTCCACCTATAAATTATATAAATTAAATGTTCACAAGGATCCACATGAGTACACGAGAAAGAGAGAGAGAGAGAGAGACAGACACACACACATTATGAAAAATGAGTGGGTCTACAGCTGTGCATACACTAATATGGATAATATTATTAACATATATTATAACATACACTATTATGGATAAAAGTTTTATGTTCGAATTAGCATTTCTTTGCATCATTTGAAAAAAATATTTTTGTCCACACTGAGGAAAATTTCTAGACTGTGCACACACACAGACTGAAAGTTACCGGAACCAGGAAGCTGCCATTTACGAAGTTCCCAAAGTTGATGTTATAAATGCTAATAAAGATGGAGAAGTTAAATAGAGAACAATAAAACAAGTAAAAACAAAAGAATATTTACAGTCAGGTCAGTATTTTAGTAAATTGTGTCACTGTCCACAATCCATTGTGGTGGTGTACAGAGGCAAAATTACCAAAATTGTGTCACAAGTATTTGGACAGCAACACAATTTTGGTAATTTCGCCTCTGTACACCACCACAATGGATTTGAAATGAAGCAATCAAGATGGGATTGAAGTGTAGACTTCCAGCTCTAATTCAAGGGGTTTAACAAAAATATTGCATTAATTGTTTAGGAATTACATCCATTCGGAGTCCCTCCATTTACACTGGCTCAAAAATAATTGGACAAGCTAGCAATGTCTTGATTGCTTCATTTCAAATCCGTTGTGATGGTGGCAAAAATTAAGAAAATTGTGTCGCTGTACAAACACTTATGGACCTGACTGTAAATAATCAGTAAGTAATCAGTATTAGAAATGCAGAAGTTAGTTAAACAACAGTGAATACTAAGTATCTGTAGTGTTTATATTGTACAGAGCTCTGTTCAAATATAACAGTGAGTGAGCAAAATGGTTACATGAACTCATTCTCTGATTCGTGGACGATGGCCATCATGTCCCTGCATTTTTCTACGACAGAAACATCACAAATGCTACCAATTTAAACTAAATCTAAATAACCTCTCATTATTGAACCACACCACAACAGTGCCTATAGAAACAGCCGGCAATATTACAACCCAAAATACCCGGTTCAAACTTCCTGCCCCTAATTTGTGCCCTTCCTGACCCAGCGTTCTTGCTCAGCCAGTGTGAACACACGCTGTAACGTGAGACGCAGCTTTGTTAGCATCAGCACTAATGATGTAGCTCCTGTTTAATTAGCTGTAATGAAAAATTATTTAGCGATGATTTAATTTCAACAATAATCTTCAAAATCAATCGTACCATTCATGCCACTTGATAATAGTGGTCCTGAAAGTAACTCGTTTAAGACGTTGCCATGGTGATAAACTGGCACTGCCCCCTTGTTAGTGTAACGGGGTTATTAGAGGAGAAATTATTTAATCTACACAACATCTGCCTCCAGCGTTCTGTCTCTCCGAGTCAGACTCGGCCTTGTTCACTCAGAGTGTGACTGATCCGTATACAGAGAGAGACAGAGAGAGAGATACAAGGAAAGGAGAGAGGAGATACAAGGAGAAAGAAGCAGAGAGAGGCAGAAGGGAAAAGATAGAGAACAATATACAAGAAAAGTTATAAGGTCAGGGAGTATAAGAGAGCGTGAGGGACACCGAGTAAGAGAGACAAAAATATATAAGAAAAGATACAAGGAGAGAGACAGAGAGAAAAACAGAGAGAGAGAGAGAGAGAGAGAGAGAGAGAGAGAGAGAGAGAGTTACAGTGAGAAAGAGAAAGGATGAGAGAAAGAAAAAACAGAGAGAGAGTGTCAGAGAGAAAGAGACACAGAAAGAGAGAAGGACAGGGAAAGACAGTCAGACAAAGAGACAGAAAGAGAGACAGAGAGTGATGGTAAGAAAGACTGTGAAAGAGAGACAAAATCAGAGAGAAAGAGACAGAAAGAGAGACGGAGAGAGACTATGAGAAAGACAAAATCAGAGAGAAAGAGAAACAGGGAGAGAGGCGGTGAGAGAGATGAGAGAGAAAGAAGAGATACAAGGAGAGAAGCAGAGGGTGAGGCAGAGAGAGAGACACACACACATTCACACAGAGAACAATTAAGACATACAAGAAAAGATCCAAGGATACAAGAACAGAGACAAAGAGAGACAGATACAATGAGAGAGAAAGAAAGAGAGAGAAACACAGACAGAAGGATATAGGACAGACAGACAAATAGAAAGATAGAGCCAGATAGCACGTGTTCCAGAAAGACAGATAGATTGTGTGCATCAAAGAATAAACAGAGTTTAAAGAGGGGTGAAGCCTCAATAAAACTCACTGACTTCTACAGGCCTTCACCTGCTTACACTGAGACAAACTGCGTGTGTGTGTGTGTGTGTGTGTGTGTGTGTGTGAGTGAGAGAGAGAGAGAGAGAGAGAGAGAGAGAACCTAGTAAAGCCGCCGAAACCAATTTCACACTCTGAGTACTATTCAAATTGTCGTAATAGTTACATATTCAAATGTTTAACGCCTAACGTTACTCGATCGAGGAACATTTCAGCTAAATGACTTCATTAGTAAATATTTCACTGAATATTACATTTCAGAAGCAATCTGTGAAAAAACGCAACAGCCCCAGAGTCTCGTAAGGCAGTGTGTACGCCTCAGGTGTGCACGGTCTCATCTGTGTGTGTGTGTGTGTGTGTGTGTACCTTATCACAGTGCAGCTCCAGGTTCAGGTCTCCTTTGTTGGTGTGGAGGCGGACGTAGCCTTTCTTCTTCACGTACTGGTAGCGCACTGCGTCGTCTGCGATAGCGTCTGAACACACACGAGAGAAAAACAGGAATTTATCATTCTTCAGACGCAGAAAACTCACTTACACACACACACACACACACACAGAATCCTTGAGCATAAACTCAGTGGTTCTCAGCTTCAGGAAGATCATTTTGTGGTGATTATGGGACTGTTGACAGAACAAGGCCAAAATATTATTACAACATTTAAGGACATTTTATGGCTTATTAATAATGGCAGCATATAATTATAATATAATATCATATAGTTTTGAGAATGACAGCTCTACAAAAATGCTCACGTGTAATAAAATTTTATAGTAGATTTTTTTAAAAAAAATGGAAATCATCTCACATCATGGTAGTATTCTTACGAAATATATCATCTTTTTGTTGCACACTAGACAACAGGGATGGGCAACATGACAAAAATATCATCCTGATTCACAAAGGGATGTGAACAATACGCACAATACAAGATACGCATAACGCTATGTAAAACTTCCAGCGATATATATTTTTTTCAAAACCTTATTTAATAGCTACAAATATGTATTTTAATTTTTTTTTATTTAATATTTAAAATTAAAAAATTAAAAAATATATATTTAAAAAATATTTAATTTGAAAACATTTTATTTATAAAAATAAATAAATTAACACTAAAAGAAGAAAAATTTTCTTCTTATAAATATACAATTTATATATAAAAAATACAATTTTAACAAAATAAAGAAACAGTTTCTATTCAGCTGTAATAATAAAAATATATTGCAATATCCATGATAATTCAGAAAAGCGCACTGTGACATTATTCATCACGATATCAGCATCATAAGAGGCGACACTCCATTTGTGCATTTTTACATTTATTTGAAATTATAAATATTTCTGGGTACACTGGATGGCATTTTGTTAACACATTTGCATTTATGTTTAATGAGACGGCTCTGACTCTGGCGCTGGTTTGTGTAAATCACAAGATTTTGGGATGTTTAAGAGACAAACCCAACTTGTTCCTACTGAGGATGTCATTTTAGCAACACAAATTTGGATAAATACCCTCCAAATAAATGTGAGCAGTTTGTTTTTCTTCAGAAATATAAATATATAATTATATAAAGATAGGCGTTAAAGGAGTATTTAGTGTGTGAGCATCGTACCTGCTTCATGTATGGTGGCTGGAGTCATAGCAGTGGAGGTGAAGGAGGCAGACACTCGACCTGTGGAGTAATGAGCCTGAAACAGAGTGACACACACACACACACACACACACACACACACACACACACACACACAATGATGGTGGGGTTCCTAAGGATTGCATACAAATTATACTCTCATTACACATTACACTTGTAATATTTCCTTTTAAAGAGTCTAACAGCAGGAACGGAAGTGTATGGGATGTTCTTAACATTACTACACAAAAACAATTCAATTTTATACAGCACTTTTAAAAGACAAGCAGCTTTGCGGAAATTCGGATTCCCTAACGTGCAATCTCATTTCCAGTCTTCAACAGTCCAGTTTGAGCGAGGCTGTTCCCCTCTGTAGCTTCAGATTCCTGCTCTTGGCTGAAAGAAGTGAAACCCGATGTGGTCTTCTGCTGTTTTAGCCCATCTTTAGCCCATAGTCACTGACCCAAGGTTCAACATGTTGTGAGATGCTTTTCTGCTCAGCACGGCTGTAAAGAGTGGTTATTTGAGTTACTGCAGCCTTCCTGTCAGTGTGAACCAGTCTTGTCATTCTCCTTTGTGCTCTCTCATCAACAAGGCGTTTCCGCCTGTACAACTGCCACTCACTGGATGTTTTTTGTTTTTCGCACCAATTAGTGTGAACTCTAGAGATAGTCGTGCATGAAAATCCCAGATGATTAAAATACTCATACCTGCCCGTCTAGCACTAAAAACCATACCACATCACAGAGATCACATTTTCTCCCCATTCTGATGTTTGATGTGAATGTTAACTGAAGCGCTTGACCTGTAGCCGCATGATTTTATGCACTGTGCCGCTGCTATGTGATTGGCTGATTGGGTAACTGCATAAAAGTCCAGGTGTAAAGGTGTTAAAGTGGTCAATGAGCGTAGATGAAACAGGGCTTTTAGTGTTTATGGACAAATCTAAGCTTTCTCAGCTCCGCCCCTTTTTAAAAAGCCAATTCATGGGGCGTATGAGGTTTCCGCAGAGGAGGTGAGGTCCTTTGGAAAAGGCATGTCAATTTTCATTAAACTTTTTTTTTTTTTCTTTTTTCATTTATTGCTCCTTGAATACACGACTTTTTTTGTGAATGATGGCTTCAACGATATATAATTGCTGCATTTCAAACCATTTATTTTTTATTGCAAAAACCATCAAAATAAAACACCGGACAAAAAAAAAGAAAACCAACTGTGAGTGTGAAAGCTGTCCTCTTTTAGCTTTAACAGTTCCTTCCCTGTTAAAAATCTGTCCATGTTTCTTGTGTGTGAACAGCAGTGCCGTGTGTTCTCTGCATCCCAGTTCTGTGGAAAAACCCCGTGCCATGGAAACCTGCTTCGTTCTAGGAATTGCTTTTCCACTGCAGATGGACGTAACGAAGCCAAGCCTGTCAGCGAGTGTTAGACACAGAGCCATCACACACACACACACACACACACACACACACACACACAGCTGCACATTTCACCACCCGAAGAGCATCACACCCTGAGAGACCAAAGTAGCTGCACTCGTTCCACTTCATTTCCACAATAGCTACATATTATATGCTCCATATTAGGTTACGATCTTTTATAGCACCGCGTCTCAGAGGGCAAAGCTCACATTGTGGCATCTAAGCCGAGCCGTTTGTGTAGCAGCGAGCTGAAGCCAGAGATTCCTGCCCCTGAACCGGCCAATTAAAGCAACAGCTCGGTGAAGAGGCTGAGCTTGCAGAGTTAATCTAGTTGAAAGAATGTAGGAAGATGTGCCAGAACCGGAGCTAATCTAAGAGTGAGGGAAGCAAGGCCGATGCACTGCACCCACACACACACACACACACAGAGAGCACGGAGACGGTACACACTCCGCAGTACGGCTCACGATGAGTCATGTTCGGGGCACGTCACGCTTCTGAAATGCAGTGTTCTTTTCACCGTGTCACTTTTAACATGACATGACACAGTGACTGATGTGTCACACTCGTGCTGCCGTCATCTCCTCATTGCCTGGTAGTGTGTGTGAGACTTGTTGCAAATTAGGAGAGGTGGTATCTTCTGCTCCAGTTGCTGTGTGATGGTGGCAGTGTCCAAGAGGCAGGATTCACCTCAGAACGCGTGCACACACACACACAAACACAAACACACACACACACTTACTTTACAGAACAGCAGTGTCTGTACTAGTTTCAGTAAAACACACAGTCCTACAATAAAGATGCCCCAATCAGAAAGGGACTATCGCAATCAGGCTGGTACTGGCCTGGAACGCTGGATCGGTATCTGATCTGACATCTTTTCCAATCTTAGAAACGGACCTATTTCATCTTGGTTGTGTATGTACAGAGTAAAATTAGGTGCTGTGTGCACAACTACAATATAACAGTAAACTCTGGACTCAAATCACAAGTCAGTTATAAAGAATAAAGGACTTGAAAGCCACTCTAAAAATAAAAAATAAAAAAAAAACATGAGAGTCTGAGTCACTGGTCTGAGTTACTGTTACAACATGGATTAATTAATAATCCAAAGTGGATTATTTTACTATAACAGCATGTCCTGTCTGTTTTATTCCCTTTTATAGGACAACAATATGCCAATCCTAACAATTTTTTTATTTATTTAAAAAAAAAAAAATAAAAAAAAAAAAAAAAGTGACATGCCATTCTTTATCATTTTGGAGTTACATTTAATGTTGTGGAATGTAATAAGTTAGTTCCTGTTATTACAATAAGAAGAAAACACTAAAAATACGATACAATAACTATACGAAAGGATTCGATACAATAAGAATATAAGAATACGCTACAATAAGGATACACTAAGAATACGATAACATAAGCTTAAAAAAATCTAGGGAAAAAAAATAGAGAAGTACTAGTATAAAATTAAAAATACTGTAGAAGTATTCTTTATTCTGTACAAACTGTGCAAAATAACTACCAAATTAGCAATGCATGTAAACTGTAGGCAAAAAGAAGTCTAAGTGACATGCAATATAATGTTGGTGTAGAAATATAAATGTAAATAAAAATGAAAACCAAATTAAACAAAAGTTTTCCTCTCACCAGCCTCCTTTTTTTTTTCCTGTCTTGAAGTAAATAAGTCAGAAAATGCGGCTTGTCATGCTACTGACTTTAGTTTTTCTTCTGACACTGGAGACTCCTTCCATAAACATTAAATAAACATTTCCTCACAGAAAATTTCACCATATCAACAATTAAACGGATTTTAATAAATGTGTGTAAGTGGAGAGTCTGCTGTACAAGTCCCTGTGCGAGTCCCTTCTGACCAATCCGAATCAAGAATTCAACAGTTATAAAACAAAAACAAATAAATGAAAATATGTTTGTCGATATGACTATAAAACTTTGGTGATACTGAGACCATTGAGTGTGTGTTTATCAGGCAAAACTCCAATATCTGTATTAGATCTAAAATGTGAAAATGTAATAGCCACATCTTTCCCTGAAGCCGTGCAAACCTTTCTGCCCAAACCTACACCATCCCCTCAGCCAATCAGCTCTCATCCGCTCACCCAAACTAATACACAAGCAAAGAAAGAGAGATGAAAGCTCGATTTCCTGAGAAAAGTCACGGACTGCCCGAGGGCTTTCTGCTCAGTGCACTCACCGCATTGAATTTGTCGGTTTTCTTGGCCTCGGGCTCCTTCATGGTAGAAGCCAGCAGCTCATCACCCTTATACTCCTTATAGAGCTCGGCCAGAGTCTCGCGTGTCTCCAGGTTCGTGCTCTTCAGGTGATACGCCGGGTCCTGTTTTGCTTTCTCCTCGTCTAGAGAACAAGCAGACAGAAGAACTGAGCATGAACTCAAACTGCAGAACTAACAACAAACTGAGCTGATCAGAACATTTCTATCAACTTAGTAACAATCATGAGAACAGGCTGTTCTGTTACAAATGCTATGTAAAGAATAAAACACTTAAGGGTGTTCTGGTACAGGAAAATAATCAATGACATTGTGGTGTTGATTCTTATACTTTACGCCACAGCATGGTTGAATTCTTCAATCAGAATTTGCGCATTAATTTTCTATAACAGCAAAACAGTCAGAAGTTCCGGTTCCATAAATCAAACCTTTATATTAATGTGTTCCTTCTAATACGTTATCATTGCTATAGTAACAACTCATACATGGCGGACGCTCCACATAATCTACACCTAATAATAAACCGATCACGTGGTGAAACTTTGTTAGGAGATGTTTATTTAACGTTTATGGAAGGAGTCTCCAGTGTCAGCACTGCAAGTGTCCCGACAAGGAAAAGTCTTCAGGACAGATTTGTTCACACGTTCCGGTTTCTCAGTCACATGACAAGCTGACGAACATAGAGGCTGGTGAGGGAACGACTGTTTATAAAACATAAACGATAACAGGAACTAACATCCTTCGCAGACGTTCCAGAACATTAAATGTAAACCGCAATGTAACATTCATAAACGAAAAATTATCATCGTTGACAAACTTCTGAGTTAAAAGAGAAAGAAGACACTTGATATAAGACCACGCTATATGAAAATAAGGTGGCGATCTTTTTCCGTCTTATTTCGTAAGTATATTTGATGTAGCTCTATACTAATATTATATGTTTATACCACATCGCTGCTGAATTCTCGATTCTGATTGGTCAGGAGGTGTTGATTAATTTTCTTTAACAGCAGCTCTGACAGTAGTGCAGGCTCCAAATCACAGGTTTATTTCACATGTCCGTAGAATTTCTTAACATGAAAAAGTGTGTTGTGATTTTCATATTTCTAGCATCATGCCTGTTACTGAATGACATCCTGAATATTTAAGATAAAAATTAATGAAGGGGGGGAAAAAACCCAAAACATTTTCTTAAAAGTAATGTAAAACATTGAAACACACTATCATGAGTTATTATTGGAACATTTGATAAATAAAGTTTACTTTGTATTTACAGTCACTAATGCTAGGAGGACATGTTATGACATATTATACAGGAACATTTGGCAGAAGATATTACCTTGTGAAAACTGACGAGTTTTATTCAAAGATGACTAATTGACAGCTAATCAATAAATAGACAAAGCGAATAAATAAAATGTACAATAGTCACTTGCATTATTGATTCACAACGAAAAGTAGAAACTCACCTGGATCCAAAACTTTCATGTTGTTTTTCACATGGAAAAAATCTGAGACGTTGAATTTGTCCAAATTGGTTGGGTCCTGAAGAATGACATTAAAAAAAAAAAGTTACCAAGATTATAGATTTTGACAGGTTGTGTGTTAGAGTTTAGATTCTTTGAATTAACCAGAATGCAACATCTTGGCTACGCTTCCAAAGTGTTGATGTTTCTACATATTCCTAGATCAGCCACTTTTATTTAGTTACAAATAAAACCTACTTGTTATGGAAAAAGAAAAAAAGAAATGTATACACAGGTGTAATATTCACAAAATGGGACCAAATGTGAAGCTTTTACATGAATGCGTTTAAGACCATTTAATAAAAAAAAAAAAATAAAAAAAATCAGGTGTGCATACTTTTTTTTTTTTTAAATGGACTGTATGTACGTTTACATAGTTACCAACTGAGGAACATGCACAGACATGCTTAAGAGCACGCACACGCACATGCACACACACACACACACACACACACACATACAGTAAAGTAGCACAAGGGCAGTGAGGGGTATCAGTGGGACGAATCAGATTTGGCTACAGGCATGAGTATGATGGGAATGTGATATGGCTGACCGGACAGTTTGGGCATTCATCCAAGTACACAAATAGTCAAACCCCTGTCCTCACTCTCTCTCTCTCACACACACACACACACACACACACACACACACACACAGTGTGTGACCCAACAATCAGTGTATCAGAGCCAAACAGGTCAAACAGTGAAACAAGACTCCAGCAGGGTACTCATCGGCATCATTCCACTGATCCCACATACACACACACATACACTTTTCCAATACCAGAATAAAACCCCTGAAATACTTTCCAGTCCCAAAATAAAGCCCACATTTTTTCCAATACCAAAATAACAACCAAATATTTTAACTGACCTCAGCATCCATCCTATTTAACCCCAAAGTACTAATCCCATTCTTCAGCACTCAGTCCTAACAAACCTCAGCTTCACATGACTCGGTCTCCTACAATACATCATCAGCTCTAACCCATTTATCCCCACTTCATCCCACCAAAACCCCTCTCTAAACACCCACAATCCATTCTTCTTTCCTCCTCTCCAAACACCAGGGTGACCCTTCGATACCTTCCTGAATTTACAATGATCCGCCCTGGAGCATACCGTGACCTCGCTACCGAGATCCGGACTGTGGGTGGAAAGTTCAGGAATAAAAATTCGGCTTCCACTCCTCTCGGCCAAGAACAGGAATCTGATGGTACGGCTGGCACAGGTTCACCAAAACCAGACAGCTGAAGTTCGTAGCCTCAGATTCCTGTTCTTGTCTGACACAAATGGAATCCGATATGGTCTTCTGCTGTTGTAGCCCATCCACCTTAAGATTCAACATTTTGTGCATTCTGAGATGCTTTTCTGCTCACCACGGTTGTAAAGAGTTGTTATTTGAGTTACAGCTTGAACCGGTCTGGCCATTCTCCTCTGACCTCTCTCACCAAGAAGGTGCTTCTGCCTGCATAGTTGTCACTCATTGGATGTTTTTTGTTTTTCGCACCATTCTGTGTAAACTGTAGAGGCTGTTGTCTGTGAAAATCCCAACATCTATGCCACGGACAAAGTAACTGAGATCTGTAATTTCAGCTATGTAATTGCACCAACTGCATGCAGTGCGTAAAACTACACACTCTCTAAAAATAACCATTACTAAATATACATACGGTGTAAATGCGCGCACACACACACACACACACACACACACACACAGATGCCCACCTGCAACGTGATGATATCCTGGCGAGTAAACGGCTCATCAGTCAGCAGGTCTTTGTAACTCTTTGTCTTGAAGTTGAGCTGCTCTACAGCCTGGACGACACACAGGATTAATCACACACACACATACACACACACACACCGCACAGACCTGCGCATTTCCTTACTGCAGAGTCACGCTAACGCACCTCGTAAGAGAAGACGTTGCCGGTGACTTTGTTGGCTACGATGTGCGAGTTGTTAGTGAAGACGCTGTACAGAACGGGGCAGTGGTACTTCCCTGAACACAAAAAAACAGAGGCTGTTAAATAGCTGTTAATTTATATTTTCTCTCTCTGTATGTATGACGGAAAGATAAAACCTACCTTCGTTGTTCTTGCTGAAGTTGAGCTTGATGAGGGACTTGGCCTCGAGTTTCTAAAAGGAGGAGAGAAGCAGAGGTGAAGAGAGAGAGTGTGTAAACAGATTATCACTCGGTACTCATGTTCACACAGTCTGAACAGGCGAGAGTAGTCACCAATGTTGTCATTAGTGTCAGCTCATTAAATAAGCTTTTGCGTTTGTACGCTCACACGTTGGCCTTGACGCTGGATTTCATCTGCTTCCTAATTAGATCACTAGCATGGAGGAAATCGTATAATACTATACAAGAGAGGCTGTCCAGATGCAGACGCAGTAAAGTGTTTCCGCAGACAGAACTGAGTATATTAAAAAAAAAATAAATGCAGGTCAGTGACTCTGTAGCAGATCCTCTGTTGCTGTTTCATGTTCATCTGTGTAAGTACAGCTGAAGACAGCTCATAGGACCAGAGGCTAACTACAGGGCTAGAGATTTCAGAAACGGGAGTTTTCACAGATTTACCTACTGCTGCTTCTTTCTGATGAAGCGTCATCAGATGACTTCTTTAAAGAAAGGTTTATGACAAGAATAGAATGTTTTAACAAAAACAGACAGAAGTACGCATTTATTTATTCTCCTTACGTCAAATACAGACAGACATCTCATCTGTTCAGAGTTTGTGGTGCTAGTCAAAAGCGAAGCATTACTACGAAACAAACCGAACACTTTAAATGGTCTTCTTTATAACCATAATCAGTAATGGTTAACTGTAGTCACTTATCCAGACCTTCGTAAGCAAGGAATTTTAGTTCGAAATTTTGGTTGAACACTCCGGAGCTAGAGGTTTTGCATTATGTCTCATTTGAGATAATAACAGACATCGCAATGCACAGTAAATGTACGCAGGCAAAATCTGTTTGACAAGATCCATAGGTATGATTTACTCTTGGGACACTTTTTTTTTTTTAAAAAATCCCCATTTTCTCCCAATTTGGTCTTGGTCATTTCCCACCAGCCAACCAGCTCTCCCCTATCATACAAGAGCTACCAATCAGGGAGGGTGAGGGCTAACACGTGAAGACGTGAAGCCAGCCAACCTCATCTTTTCAAACTGCTACACATCCTGCGTCATAGGGTAGCGCAACACACTTGGAAGAAAGCGCTATCTACCCTCTTCCACATACACAAGTTCACAGACGCCCACGAGTCGCCGTGATTCAACTTCTGACAATCAGACGAACGCTTTTCTGTTGCGTCACTCAGAAGCCCCATTCCCACTGCTTTCTGAAATGTGAAACAGTTGATAGGTTCTCATCTTTTGTTGCAAATTTGATGAGAGATGAAAAAGTGGCATAATCATCCGGAGATGATGCCACAGCCACCCATGGCCAGGAGTCCAAGAGAGCAAACCTGGTCGTGCTTTCTGAGTGGGAGGGACAGAATTCTCTCTCTCCCCTCTACCAATCACAATCACAACTAAGCAATCATAGGCGCCTGTAAGAAATGCGGAAAGGGGTGGGTGGCGCTTTTCTCCGTGTGTTACGCCGCCCCATGATGCATCAGTTAGAAAAAATGTGCAGTTGATGGCTTCACGTACCTCGGAGGCAGCATGTGTTAACCTTCTCCCTCCTGTGTTGGGAGCTGTCATATGATAAGAGGAGAGCTGGCTAGTGGATGGGACTTGGCCAAGACTGAATTAGGAAGAAAAATCCTTAACTCAAGCACTTTTAAAAGAGTTATGCGCATGACGAGAGTTTTCGGTAGCTGTTTGAAAGACGATCAACTATTCCTGCTCCAGAAAATAACCATGTACACAAAGCTTTATATTAGGTTTTGGCATAATAATTATAAATTATGGAGGTGTTTAGTGTTTATTTTTAGCTCTAACAGCTGCTGCTGCATCATGGCCCATAAGACCGAAAACCATTTTCATAGGAATATAATGGGTGCGATGTATATCATGATAATGATTTAATACTGCTGTAGTGAGCCCTAAAGGATTACTCAGATAAGTGATGCGGATCAGAGATAGGCTGCTTCGAATTTCTCGCATCTGCAATCTATGATTCGTTGCTTAGCACGTCTGGCAGCTTGAGCTCGGCGCTGGTTGATGAATACCGCTGTGGCTGAGTTTGGAAGAGTAAAAAGGTGCATTTGCATGCTTAATGATCTCTGCATTACCAGTTAATTAACGTCTCCTCCTATTAAAGCGGCTGCTTGACTCTGTGAGGGCTGATATTTAAGCTGAAAAGATTTCGAGGATGCTGCAGTGTAGCAGAGACGGTGAAAGTCTCACACAAGTGACAGTCTGACGGCTTCAACTTTCAGCTGTGAAAAAAATGACTGAGATCAGCAGTACAGGAGAGTCTGTTTACAAAAGTAAGGAATAAAACACTTGGAGAGTGTTATAAGAGAAACTTAATCAACGATGCAAAGCAGAGTTACTGTTAGCACCTGAAAATTGATTATTTTCCTATGACAGAACATTCCAGTGTGTTTTATTCCTCTTACGCCACAGCAATTTGCCAATGATTACAACATTTTATTCACTGAAGAACATTATGTTGTACTTTTTTTTCCATTTATAGTTATATTTAACGTTGTGGAACATTCGCAAAATAAGTAAGTTCCCGTTATCACTTAAGATTTAGCAGCTATAAATATTCATTCACTTTATCTTGATGTTAAAAAAAAAAAGGAACTTGTTACCATGAAGACTTTCCAGTGGTGCAAAACTTAAAGTTACAGCTTTACCTCTGACTGTTACAGAGTGCTAACACTGGAGACTCCTTCCAAAAATGCTAAATAAAAATCTCCTCACAAAAACACTTCACCATATCAATGATTATACTGCTTTATTTATTAAATAAAGTCCCTGTGTAAGTTGTTGCTATAGAAACAATAACCTGAGATTTAGGCAGAACTACTATCAGAGCTGCTGTTATAGAAAATTAATCGACGCCTTCTGGCCAATCAGGATCAAGAATTTAACAGCGCTGTGATCTAATCATGTTCAGCAGGAGTGGTTTTTTTTGGTTTTTTTTGGTAACATGAGGATGAAGACGCCATGATGTCACGTCCCATCTTCGTTCTGCCTCTAATAGATTTCCAGCTAATCACATTTCGTATGGCTCTCATCCGAGTCAATATCGCATCAGATATGAAACACTCGTCACTGGATCCTCTGACATCACTTAAATGCTGGTGATGTAATGTTTGGAAAATGGAATAAGAGCACACTGGGAGATGGGAAATGCGAGCTTATTAGCTTGATATGAGCATCTGAGACAATCCATGCATGAGAATAACACACCATCACATCAACCTGCTTAACATGGTGTGTGACTTCATGAAGTGTGTGACTCAGAGCTGCGACTTAACCAGAGATTCTGATGATTGCAGTAAAAAGCCAAATCCTAATGATTGCCTCAAAATAATCAAGAGGTTTTGCATGTCGCTTGTTGCATGCCGTCCCTGGTCTCTAATTTCACAATGTTTAGGCTTTTTGCACGTGTCAAGCTTTATTCACAATGTTTAGGCTTTTTGCACGTGTCAAGCTTTATTGTTTCAGCATTGTTTTGTCCTAGCCCATTATAAATACATTTTACCTTGAATATAATCATTACAATACTTGCCGTATTTTTGCATAATTGTACGAATCTGCTGGTTTCCTATCTGCTATCTGCTGAGAGTGGTTCCAGTGGAATTAAGTCCTTGCTTCAACTCAACCTCATCTGTACACTCCACTCAAACAGATCAGCTACCAAAGCATCAAATTCCATGCTAATACCATCAACAGCACCACCACACTCATCATCTTGTAGATGGCTAACTAGCTGATCCGAGTCTCTGCAAACTTGTAAACCCGTAACTCGTAATGTGATAGAGCTGCACTGCATTCTGGAAGTTTGAGTCCAACATTTACTTCAAAGTCTGTACTACTTCGACATTGGAGCTTTCATTAATATGATGCTGGAAAACAGTGAGTGAGGAAAGAAGTAGAAGAATAGAAAACCATGACTGTTATCATGTACATGTGCCATCTTTTAATTTTTGTCTCTGATTCAATGGCATTGCTCATGCAGACAAACAACAGCTAACCTCTCACTGGAATAACAGAAATACAGCACCAACCTACAAATCAGCACCAGAATCCCTAAACACATCACAAATATTTCAATATAAACATATTCAGTGTGTTTTGGGGTAGAGTTTTCCTTTAAGATGACAGTTTTAGAGGATGTCTTTGCAGTGTGGTGTGAGTAAAGAGGAATGTGATGGTGAGGAAGGGTTTCTCTTCACTCTTACACACACACACACACACACACACACACACACACACACACGCATAAATCTCTGCATGCAGTTTTCCCACAGCTGCTACTGATGCTAACACACTGTGTGTTAGAGACAAGCCCAGACATGTCCCTGTCCACAAGACCAGACTGTTTCTTCAAATCTCTCTCTCAAACACTAGACCGATCAATCAGGAATATTTCTGACAGGACAGCCCAGCTTTGTGTGCACACACACACTCCCTCTCTCTCTCTCTCTCACTCACACACACAGAGAGAGAGAGAGAGAGAGAGAGAGAGAGAGAGAGAGATAGAGACATGCCAAGACATGTAGAGCAACACCAGACCAGCACAAACAAATGTGTAACACGTGGCAAACCCAAACATACTCTGTGTACAAGAAGACTGACACACACACACACACACACACACACACACACACAAAATCCCAGTGTGTGTAACAGTTTCATTCAAATCACAGGTTTACATTAATGCGCTCATTCAAATCCATTCAACTCGTTCGCGTAATCTAAGCCTAATAATAAAAAGGACTTAAAAAAAGCCTGTTGTTATTTAACGGAGTTGTATAATCGTTGTTATGGTGAAGTTTTCTATAAGGAGAAGTTTATTTAACATTTAAGGAAGGAGTCTCCAGTGTCAGTGCTTTGTAACAGTAGGTTTTCCGGCAGGTTTTACAGGAGGACTTTCTGGCTTCTCAGTAACATGACAAGCTGAGTGTTTTTTTGTCTTATTACCTTCAAAAGAGCATGAAAAGAAAGAGTGGTAAAGAAATGACCCTTTATAGCTGCTATAATGTAAGTGAGAACCTGATCGAACTTGTTTCTGAGACCTTAAATGTAACTATAAATGGCTAATAGGGTGATGTGTCGTTATTTAATTAATTTTAAAAAATTGTCTTTTAAGAGAAAGAGAACACTTCAGGACGTGGTGTATTGTAAAATAATCCACTTCAGGGTGGTAACAGTAACGCTGCTTCACATCGGGCCACATCACACCACTCCATCATTGATTATTTTCATAAAACAGCAAACCCCAGAGTGTTTTATTCCGTACCTATAACACTGTACAGCTGACACTGAATGTGTTTCTCAACGTGGGCTCTGATGTGGTTATGAACAGTGCTGCCCGGTTTGTGGTTTTCCGCACTAACTCGGTGGTTCAGTGTACAGCAAATTAATTATATCAATGTCCCATTTTAACACTTTGTGACTATAATAAATAAAATACCAGACTACTTTTACTGTAAAAATGTGCTTCTTGTTTGTGAGTGACCTGGTTTAACCATTTTCTTGGCTTTTTTTTTTTTTAAATTTATGATAATGCCTATAATAATACTGCTTTAAACTTTAAAACTGCTTTAAAAACTTTGCTAGAAAGACTTGTCTAGGGAAACGTATGAATTTAATATTGTTTCATTAAAATGCATTACATGATGCTATTTTATAAATATTACAGCACATTTGGCAAAGAATAGAAAAACTTTACAATTTATAATTTTAAATTAAAACTTTAAAACTAGTTTTAATTGCCCATTGGACAGGTTCTGTTATGCAACCTTGCTTAGCAATTTAATAATAATAACATTAATAATTTATATATTATATTTAATAATAATTACTAACTTACTACTAAATTATTAGTAATTTATTATTAACTATTAGTAAATATTATTAAAGTTGTGATAGTTATTATTACATATACACCTAACTGATTGGTAACTATGATTAAACGAGGTAAAAAAAAAAAAAAAAAAAAAAAAATTCAAACTGACTAATGGCAGTGTTAATAAAACGAGGAAATGCGCTACTTACATGATGCCAATTGTTTTACATCTTCATTTAAGTGTAACAGGTTTGAGTTTTGTGGGTGGAAAGTTCAGGAAAAAACCTCCAATGGCTCTAATAATTAAATATAATGTACTCTTGCACTGTACCCCAATTTGGTCACTTGTCACTTTCCACCCACCAGCCAGCTCTCCACATCATAAAACAGCTAACAGCTGGGGAGGGTGAAGGCTAACACATGCTTCGCCTGCGAAAAGTGAAGCAGCAAAGCGCAAACTTTCAAAGTACTGCTCATGCCGCATCACAGGGCAGCGCAACACACTCTGAGAAAAACGCTATCCGCCCTCTTCTGCATACATGAGCTCACAGAAGCCTACGATTGGCCAGTGTTGCCGTGATTGACAGGGGAGGTCGTCCCCTGGCATTGTCAGGATTCAAACTTGCAACCTCCTGATGCTGGAGTGAACAGTTTTTTGTTGTGCTGGCTTAGGCTCAAAAATATAGTTTAAAAATATCTTGTGAAACCTGTGAAAAATCCAGATTAAGAAATATGCAAACTGGCTTTAGGGAATTTTGATTCAAAGCCAACTGACACATCAGGGCAAATTAAAACCTCTCCGGTTTTACTACATAATAAAATATCAACGTAAAAGTCATTCAATTATATGATAGCATTTAATCAGAATAATAAAATACACTGATATCTACAGGACCTGATGTAAATACTACTGGAATGTGTCATTTCTCCTTCTTCTTATTTTTCCTATCCTTTCTTTCACTTAATGTCTATCTAATTGGCTTATATTATCTTCATTTCACTGTGTGTGTGTGTGTGCATGCATTACTGTCATGCTGTGAATGAAAAGAGAATAAAAAGGTTAAAGTGAAAATCCTAAAAAAAAAAAAAAAAAGTCACTTCATGACTAATCTGAGTGACTGTACAGATCCACTGGAGAAAACAGGATGTGCTGAGATGACTAAGTTAACTAGATCCCATTTCAGGATCAGAGAATGAAGCTGTTCACAGCGCAACAGCTGGCACACCTGAAGCTTCCATGCTTCAAAACACACCACTCTTCTTCCTGTTACATAACCTCACTTCCTCTCCAGTGTCCCCAGCCGCTCACTCGGTGGAGCTTTGATGCCCTCTCCTGGCTCAACAGCTTCATTTCATCTCATTTCACATCAATTCTGCATTTCATGACATTTAACTACATCAGAGGTTATGAAATGGACTTTTTGTGAACATACCTCTCCTGAGATGGGGTTCGTTCCAAACTTCTTAATCCAGGGAACTATGCTCCTGCAGAGGGAAAGCACATGATTTACTTTCTGAGGTTTGAGCAGGACAAATACACCAGGTGTCGGAAAAGTCAGGAACCAAAGGGTCCGGTCCAGCTAGCTCACGCTCTCTCTCTACATACATAAGCTTGAAGGCCACCAGTTTAGCATTTATGTTACCATATATAGCAAAAAAAAAAAAAAAAGTCTGTATTAAATTGAATTAGAATATTGGTCTCATTCGAATCTCTTTAAAAGCACAGTACCACCCTCAAACGATTTAAGATGGAGCTCCGGCTGTTATTCTTTTGTTCATTTTTATACACAACAATGTCAAACCATTTCAAAAAACACAAACAAGATACTAAAAACTGAGATACTAAAAATTCCGACGCAAGTGTGTAATGATGGTGATGATGCTGCTTGCACAATGCTAAACTGATGGCTATAAGCTTCCATTATTTCCATTACTACTTACAGCTCCAGTACAAAAGAAGAAACTTTGGAGGCGAACACATCTTGGCTACATTTGGAGTAAACAGAATATTATCTAAATGAAGAGCTTGACAACTTCACATTTAAAGTAGTAATTTATAAATAAAGTAATTTTAATGAGGTGTTGGAGTGTAACAGTGTGTTGAAAAAAGAACTTGATATACTCACATGAGGTCAAACACCACACCTTCGTCAGTGCACATCGGATACTCAAACGGCTGAAGAGACAAACTACAGGGACATAAACACCAGCATGATTAATATTACTGGTTAATAGTGATTCATTTTTTTATGCAATTTTATTCAAGAACTGTCACTTAAAGTAAAGTGCCACTATTCCCCAATGATGTTGTACCACATGACCTAAAGCACCTGAAGCCCAACAAAGAAAATAAAAAAAGAGCAAAACAACGTCGGAAAGCTGAGAGTGAAATACCTACTTGTAGTGAGAAGAAACAAAAACTTTCTTAAATAAATTTTTAATATTGCGTTCTGAATGTTAAATTCTCAATTACTAAGCAAACAATGACTAAATGTATGAAGTAAACAAATAGGGCAAGTGAGTCATGGAAGCGCATTAACCAAGACCCGTTTGAGTTACTCTCAGCAGAAGAACAGAAACACAACAAATTATTTAAACAGCTGTTAATATCGCCATTTCCTTTTGACTTAAAAGTACACGCCGCACTCTCGGCATGCTGGTACGTTTTATACTAAATAACTTATTTTTCCTTAATATCCAAATATCCAATATAATATCCAAAACTGGTCAAAGTGTCATGGGGGGGAGAGATCATGAAATCAGTTCTACATGATTCCTGTTTCATCAAGAATTGTATATTGTATTGCATATATACAATACAATATATAATATATATATCATATACAATATTATATATAATATTGTATTGCTTAGGTTGCATCTAGATGCTCATTTATCTTTCTTTAGCTACATATAGAATAAATTCATATACTACATACAGAATATATATATTTTTTTCTTATTGGGTGGCGTAAACAGAGGTCATGTATGACCCTTAATTACTTAAGTACCTTTAAAGATAACAGTCAAAATGTTGCCAAAAAAAAAAAAAAAAATCAGATCTGTTTCGCGGTTAATAGTTTATTCTGTACATGTAAAAATTTTGAGTATGAGATTTATGCAGGGTGTCTGCTAAGTTAAATTTAATATTTCTTTAAGCTTTTTAATGCCACTTTGAATGTGAAAGCCTAAATACGTAATATAAAACTAACATTTCCATGTATTTAGAGTAAAAATAAATAATAATAATAATAATAATAATAATGATAATGGAAGCTTTGACCATTGCTGGCCATGACAACCCTAACACCTTGTAGTAACAGCGAGCAATGGCAGTCAGTGTGGCATGTGTGATTTTTTTGTTGTTGTTGGTTTTTTTTAAATGGATGCCCCATTTCTGTTTTTGTGCTGTACTGCTGCACCTCAAAAACTGAAGAAGGAAACCAATAGACAGAGAAAAGAGTGAAAGAGTGAAGCTACATGACCCTTCATCCAAATGTTAGAAGGATATCAACAGAAAGGAGGAATATGCTCCCATATATATGCTCCCATATAAATGATCCTAGAAGAATTATGTAGTTTATGATGTATGCTTTATGAAAACTATCATGTACGTGTCATGCAATAATTATTACATTTCTTAATTATATATGTTAAGGAGCTTTAATATGTGATCCTTCATATAAAAAACATCATTTGTGAATGTCAGATATACAAGTCTTAGCAGTTTTATTGCGTAAGGTGCCATAATCATGTAAACAAACAAACAAAAATAAAGTTTAACATATCATCTAAAATGGCCTCCTTATTATAAATACCAAGAATTTACCAAGAGCATACAATATAGATTATTATTAAAATAATAATTAATAAGGCCTTAAAAGGTGCATTAGGTATCATTAGTCTTTTTTTCTCCCCAAGATTAGGTCACTAATGGTTAGGTGGGTTCAACATTTGAATGATTTGCACCAATGTTCACGAAGCTGCACCCCTAGGATCTTACACAGCCCATATAGTGTCTATAAAATAACTGAGAGGAGGTGCATCCAAACACAAACAAGCCTTCCGGACTGGAGGTGAGATTTCCAAATGAGTTCTCTCAGCAACTTAAACTTTTGCTATAACCACGGCTTAATGCATTGTGGGTTTTTTTTCTAAAAATAAATAAATAAATAAACAAATAAATAAATTTAAAAAAATAATATGTAGTATGTTCTACATATCTTTGAGGTTATTTTTACAAGTAAAATAAATAAATAAATAAATAAATAAAAAAGACTATTGCACCTTTAAACTTGTAAAATGTACTTTTAGCCAAATCAGGACTTTTAAGGAGCCATGGACAACCTGTTTTTTTAAGATTCAAATCATCTGCCGTTTTTTCAAAGCTCTGTATTTTTCCATGAGCCAGACTTATCTGCTTATATTAGTAGACTTATCTACTTATTATCCTATGTATATGATAACAAAATTTGATGTTAGCTGTGAACAGCATTGTTGTATAATACAATAACAACAATCTGATCACACCACCAAACTCACCTGCAATGGTCAAAAGGCAATCTCCTGAAATTGGCCTGGGGAATTTCTGTAAAATAAACCCAGGAAAATTATTGACTCAAGCAACCATACCTGATTACTGTTATTGTTTTTAAAGATACATCTTCCATGTACATACCTGCCTTCTTCCCTCCATAGAAATTAGTGTACTCTGCACAAGTGATGTACCTGAGAATAAAAACAACCCAGTAACTTAACCAAGTAACATTCATATTCAAAGATATTTATTCTACCTTTAATGTATTAAAAAAAAAAAGAGTTCTACGTTTTACTGAATTGTTGACCAATTCAAATTTAAATGCACAGCTAGCGAAATAGCAGTTAGCTAAAAAAACGCGTAAATAAATTAGCAAAACAAGATTGTTAATCTGAACTTACATCTTATCTTTTTGGTGCTGTCGTTTCCCCATTTTTAGGCCAATATACTCAAAAGCTAACAAACAAATTTATAAGTTCTTAGCGTAAAATAAAGTCAAACACCCTCCACTTCCGGAACTAATAGTTTGCAAGCTGTTCGACGGTTAAATGTGTCCGTGTGGAACAGCGTTGTGTTGTTTTTCGTTCTCCCTTCCTTCTTATTTATTTATTTATTTATCTATTTATTTACCCCCTTTATTTCAGAGAGGTTAAAATAAAAAGAAAGTGGCAGCACGTTGTCTTTTTCCATTCGTGAAGAAAAGTGGACTGCATATCTAATCAGAATCGTCAAAAATACGGTTTAATTAGCTAATTAGCATTAGCTAAGCGATAAAGACGCTCGAGAGTATGAGACTATTGACCAAAATGACTGTAAATAAAACACAAATAAAGACAAATACACCAGACAAATAAAGTACATGTTCACAAAGGAAATAATGTTTGTCATGGCAGAGACTTTAGTGCAAATTTTTGTCCCCCATGTTTACTCAGGGCTCTAGGAACTATCCACATTCTTCCCCTATTTCCAGCAAGTCTATGTTAAGGTATTTTGTGTTGTTGAAATAAAAATATAGTTGATATAAAAATGTAAAGGGTCCTAATGATTCAACAGGTGACCAGAGACTGATTTCAAGGACCTACAGCAGTTTAGTGGTGTCTAATGGTGGCCTCGTGATCATAAGCTGTGGTTTTTATTACAATTGGAAATGACTGCAGACCCCAGGCTGTCTGTAAGGGAATAAAAAAAGCAGTGATATAAAGCCTACAAGGTTATCTAGATACAACCGGTATTTATTTTAATAAAATATAACAACTTTAATGATTAATGACACACTGAATATATCCTGTAAATGTAACTGATTTGAGAACAAGTGGACGCTTATAAATCATTAACCATTACTGAACGTAATGAAAACTATTAGGCCATTAAGAAATTAAACAATATATTTTTAGCATGGTGGAGCAGTGGGTACTGCCTCACAGCTCCAGGGTCCCCGGTTCGATCCTGACCTCAAGTCAAGTGGCTTTATTGTCATTTCAACCATATACAGCTAGTTAGTACACAGTGAAATGAAACAATGTTCCTCCAGGACCAAGGTGCTACATAAAACAACACAGAACTACAAGAGACTACATATTTCTGCATAAAGTGCACGTGCAGACATGTGCAAACAGCACAAGATAATACAAGTGACAGTACAATGACTACCAGGTTACTGCCTGTGTGGAGTTTTGCATGTTCTCCCCGTGTCCGTGTAGGTTTCGTCCAGGTTCTCCAGCTTCCTCCAACTGTCCAGAAACTCTAAATTGCCCCTATGTGTGAATGGGTCTGTGCATGTTGCCCTGCCATGGACTGGCAAACCATCCAGGGTGTATTCCCACCTCACACTTAGTATTCCCAGGAAAGGCTGCATCAACAATGACCCTGACCAGGATAACGTGCTTACTGACTATGAATTTATGAATTTATTGCACAATGTAAATCATCCTAATGGTTTATCAGGTGTCTTCAGATTGGTACTACATGTGTTTGATTATTTTCTAATGGGATCCAGAGTTATGGTATACAGCTATGGGGGTCTCTGATGGTGATGTTTGGTAATAAGCTGGGGTTTATGGGCAATTGCATAGACTTTTCAGATTTTGGCCACTAATTGTTCTGTATTTCAGTTTGTGTACCAGAATTTTTGACCATGCATAGCTACTTTCCTCTAAAAAGAGTTGGCAACACAATAACCACAAAACCCATCACACCATGAAACTCACCTGCTTTGGTCAAAGGGCAATCTCCTGAAACTGGTCTGTGGGATTTCTAAAACAAGTCGTGAAGCTTCTCATGTAGATAAAACTGGTGATATTTGTGTAGAATTTATTGAGAATGAATCAATTTAATTTATAGAAATGAAACATTTTGTGTGTTGGGTTTCACAGATGTTACTTTATAATGACAAGTAACAATAATGGTCAAATAGCCTTCGTTAAAATGACCAATGAAAAAACTCAAACTGATTGTCTTGTTGCCAGTACATAGCCATTTTTTATTTTCAACATCATCAAATAAGTTTTATTTACAGTTAAATTGTAATGAAAACCTTTACGCTCTAAAGTGTAATCATCCAGGAGATGACGCTATTACACATTCATAATAATCTCTATTAGTGATGGGCCGAAATATCTACAGTACTAATGCAATGAAGAAAACCACAATAATGTATGTTCTGAAGTTTCAGGAGTCTTTTAGTCTCCTTTTGCAGAGCAAAGTGGATGTTAGATTGAGAATTTCTTAACACTGTAATCATATGATCATATGAAGAAAACAAAAAAATGTCCCTAATAACAAAATGTGTACCAATGAAGTATAGCTTCAGAAACCCTGAATTAAACATGATACATTCAGATTCATTCATTCAGATGGAAAGCTTGATTATGGAAAGACTACTGATATAAATAATGCACTATGACACAGTCATGCCAGTGTATTTTTAACACTTTAATGTTTTTGTCTTAACGATATTTCCCTGATGTGATTAATTACTTTTGATTCATTCAAGGCCACTCTGTTTTCTCACCTATGTACTTACCAAGACATTGTCCCAGGAACATTACAAATGTTTTTGGCCCTAAACGAGGACTCTTCAACCCCCTTGAACTTTTCCACATTTTGTAGTGTTACAAAGCTGGAACTGAAATGGACTCAATGTGTTGCTTCTCTCACTAATACCCTCCTTTCCCATTCATCCAAATTTTTAAAAAATATTTAAGATTTAAGATGTAATGGTTTCAGAACATTGTCCCAGGCTTGTTTTGATAGCTCCTTGGTTTTCATGATGCTGTTTGTTTAGGTAACAAACTCTGGGGCTTTGCAGGAACAGGTGTATTTCTTTCGAGATCACGTGACACTTTAACTGCACAGAGGTCGACTTCATTCAAATATATATGTGGCCTCTGATGGTGACTGGTTGCACCAGAACTAACCTAGGGGTTTCACCACCATTCAGTTTTGCATACTATATTGATGTGAGGGGTGTAAACCTCAGGCTTCCATGAAATATGATACAATTTCCATTCTTAAGGCAACAATTCAATGGCTGACAATATCACTGAATATGCTACGATACAATACGATTCAGTCACATCTGATCAATCTGTGACAGAATCTGGGAAATGACTTTTGTTAATTTGCAAGTGATGGTGATGAAAAGAAGGACTATTTTAAAAGGATCAGAGTTTGGAGTAGATATGGATCCCTCCATCACATGCTCTGCCATTACTTCCAAGGCTCATGATGATGAACAGGAGAGTCTGAATTCAATGGGTAACAGTAAAAATAATTAATAATAAGGACATTGATGGAAATAAGGACAACACCATGATGAAGACAAGCCACCAAACCATATTTATGTTAGTTTTTATTTTATTCATAGAATTTTAATCTCACATTTGGTATCTGCCTCTTTTATAACAGCTAACTCTTAAATCCTTCTGGACAAAGATATACTGCACTTAGTGCAGCTTTGCTCTTTGGTCAGCAGGATTTGTCATATTAGCTGATAAGATAAGTAAAACAGGAACACATAGTATCCCGTGCCTTCATATATTTCAGTCAACTTTACTGAGAGGACTTTACTGATACGGCATTGGCAGCATGCAAAGAGAAACCTCTCCAGACGGGCAGACAAGGTGTCTCACTGATTTGTTTTTCTGTGATTGACGCAAGCACCATTTAACAATTCTATACACTGCAGTGACATGACTTCAATGAAAACAAAGCTGACCAATGAAAATGACATTAAAATCTGCAGGGCCATAACCATCAAGTCTGTTTACCACTTATATGACTTTCAAATTTGTATTCACTCTCCATCCCGCTCTAACGCAGAAAGAGGTTTCATTTGTTTCATAGAGGTCAGAGGTGAACATCTTTGATGTTTACACATATAGGTAGAGGTCAGAGGTCGACCCGCTAGTCTTCATTTCTACCAGTGAAGGATATCCCTCACGCGACCCCACAGTTTAGTGATCCACAAATTGACTCCTAAGTCTGTCAGGTACTGCAGCTCTGGTGTCAACATCTTCCTACACAGTTTTTGATGTGCTTTGTCTACATTCTTCTTCAGATTGTATCCCATAATAGATTTCTCCCCTATAGGTTGCCATGGCTGCATGGAAGTCTCATGGATGCTCCCGGCATCCACCGCATGGCCACCTTCGATGCAGATGGTGGCCATTTCTGCGTTCCGGTGCCGCAGCTCTGCCACGTCCTTTGCCATGCGCTCTCGACCGTACGCTTCCACTTTCCTCCAGAAGGTGGCGTTAAAGTGCTGGTAGAGCTTCCAGTCAATACTGTTCCACTGCAAGGCCTTGGCTCTGAGCTCGGGGGTCAGCTTGGAGACAGTGGACCCCTTTCGAGCATTAAGCTTGAAGAACAGCAGGTCATCCATGTCCCAGCAGAGGGCGTCCTTCAGCAGGATGAGCGATTCTTCAAAGTGCTCCACCAGCATGACCAAGTGGAAACGTTTTGAAATTGCACGGATGCCTTCTTCCACTCTCGGGTCATCCAATGGTAAATTATTATCCTGTCCAAAGTCAAAGAAAAGCAAGTTCCTGAGGTAGAAGGAATTGAACCCCTCTGGGTCATAATAAAGCTCAGGGTCATTGAGGAACTCTTCCATCTTATCATCCCCAGAGATTTTCCAGGTAAAAGGTACTAAGCGGCCAAAGTAATGGAAGGAGGACTCGAAGAGCTCTGCTGGATCCCTCAGAATGGTGATGTAGGTAGTGTCCGCTGGAAGCACCTTCGCTACTTCGGCTTCATTGAAGCGCATGTGATTGCACATGATGTTGAAGCACATCCCAGGCCCATAGTCCTTCACTTGCGAGCGGTAGAAGAATGAGGGGTAGAAGAAGTCATTGCGACTGCTCGGGAAGGCGAACTTCAGATGGTGCTTTTCGCCAAAGCGGAACAGCATGTTCAGGATGGTGCTGCTTGCCGTTTTGTGGGTTTTCATGAACATGATGTCCACCTTTGGGGTGCAATGATGCTCCTGTCCTAAGCCTTGATGGGCCCTTGACGGGCCCTTGGAGGCAGCTGTGTCGTGGCCAGATGATGGCTGGTGGGCACATGAATAAGGCACAGGAATTCTGGGAAGGAAACAAGAAATTGATTGTATGAATTCCTAGGTTTTGGTGCTGAAAAACATAGTACCTCAGTGGTTAAGGTTTTGGAAGTTTCTATGAATGGGGTCACATCACAGGATTGGCGCAAGTTGGGATTTTGTGGAAGACTACTTAATGCTCTGTGCTGGGGATTATACAATCTCATCAAAAAGGGTACCAAACTGTACTTTTACAGTGGTAGAACCAGAAACCAAAGAAGCTCAATGAAAACGATGCATTGCAATATTTTAATGTGGTAACGATGCACATGGATCATCATATAATCCATCTTTGCATCAATAAGAAGTTTTAAAATGGCCATTAACAAGGTGCTACACTCTGCACTCTCAGAAAAAAGGGGTACCAAACTATACCTTTCATTGTTGCTGGGGTGGTACCTTATCTTTTATACATTTAGTATGTATCTTTCACCTGGAAACATGAATATTGGTGTACTATGTGCACCTTTCTAGGTAAAAGATACATACTAAAGGTACACAAGGTTATGCTTGTTAGTACCACCCCGGTGACATGGAATGGTACACTTTAGTACCCTTATTTCTGAGTGTGTAAGGACACAAAACTGGGAGCTTAAGCACTTATTCACTGACACCATTCATACTCCCTATTTTACTGCCACACTGATACGTGTACGTCTATATAAGATGGGATGTAGTGGAGGGGAAATGCATGTAAAAGTCATTTTCCTACCTTTTTACATATGAAATAGTGTTTGTTCCCTTTTTTGGAGTTTGTTGTTAAACACTTTAATTTGCATGAAGTTAAACTCCACTCTGATTTAGCATGCAGTCTGGCTCCAGCACGTGTGAATGACTGTCAGATAATTTGTTTAGAGAAAATATGCTGGCTGCGCATAGAAATCAAACAGATAAGATGCTTTTTGTTGGTAAACTAAATCTTTCCTTAAAGACAAGCCAAGCCAAGACAGGCTCTTCAGAGCGATGAACAGATAAAGCGAGCAGAGCTCACAAGCACACGTCACAAAACAAGTCAAATTTAATGTTAAAAAAGTGACAGTCGATGGCAATAACTATGAAGTGCTAACAAAACTGTCCTTAACAAGAATAAAAAAATATAATATATATATTAAACTGTACTTAAAATAAATTTATGTGAGTAAAACCCAACAATCTGGGTCAGAGAAAGAGGTAGTAGCTATTACAATTCTTTTCAAATTGAATGTACAATGAACAGAACAGCTAAATGAAGCAAAATCAATCATTTCAAGCCAAAATCCAAACAAATAATCAGCTGATATTCATGCGACATAAAACTCTTGATTATTGGAAAGATTTTAGTATTGGAAAGAGATTAGTAATGGAATGATCTTTGTGCTACTGGGATTTGGATTTTAATTTTGCAAATCTGAATTTCTATGCTTCACTTTGAAATTATTTGAATAAATTTGAAATTATTGATTATTTCTTTATTGTTAATTGGCTGAAAAAAAAAACAATAATTGAATCTGTTCTTGTTTACATTGGATAAATTTGAATCTTAATTTGATTATGTGAATTTAAAGTTGTGCCAGCATAATTCCACAATTTTAATATTATACTTCAATTTCTATGTTAGAATTTCATGTTGAATTCAGTTTTAAAGCTTTACATACAAAGGTTTAATGTTATACATCTGATTTTTTTTATGTTAGAATTTCTTGTTGAATTCAGTTTTAAAGCTTTACATTCAAATTGAAATTATGCATTACAAATTCAGTTTGATTTAATTCTGCTTTAACAAATGGATATACAGTACAATTTCAACATAAAGCAAACTTTTTATTTGCAAAACTGAAATCCAATTCCTAGTGGGACAAATATCACAAACAGGTCTATTATGTCTACTGATAGAAATTTATTAACATTTTAAATGTTGATCATCAAAGATTTCATGTGTGGAAATTCCTGGTGTTATTATATGATGCTATATTCTATACAGGAAACTAAAATGGAGTGCAGCTTACATGAAATAACACTATACATGAGATTTTACATATGTGTCCATCCTATTCACATCTGCAGTCACACATCTGGACACCAACATTTCATGCATAAAATATTTAAAATCAAATACAGATTCTTTAGATTTCTTATTACTTAAAATATCATGCCATATGAATATTTTAAATGGACTTGGAATGAAATGAGCAAAGAAATCAGTAAAAAGACGTAAAACTTTATACCTGTGTGATGATCAAAATGACAAAATATAGCAATATTCTTGATATGTACAACATTTATTCAGTTTCGTACTGGTCCATGATGCAGCTGATTTCAGAGGTAAAAAAAAATCTACCTTCAATACTACTACTACTGCTAATAATAATAATAATAATAATAATAATAATAATAATAATAATAATAATTAAAACCCTAGTTTTAAAACGCTACAGAATTCAGAGTCTGTCTGGCACAAAAATATTTTTACCTGAGGTAGTCTTTTGTTTAGAAAGATTGTCCAGAACAGAAATCAGGTTAGCAGTTTATGTTAAATTACAGTTTATGTTAAATTAAAGTCATTTGGAGGTCATTTACATGCTATATTTCCCTAAAAACAGCCATGGACACTATTCATGAGAGGGTTAAGTCACTACATTCCTGCATGTAAACAAGGCCGTACATTTTAGTGCCACATAGAGAGATGGAGATGTTGTGAGATGGACTTACTCTGGCATACTGAACTGCACCTCAGGAGCCGAAAGGCAGTACAGCAGAATCATGCAGCTGGTGAGGAGAGTACCCAGAACCAGACCTTTACACACCGACCTCCACTGCTTCCCCTGCTTCCCAACCATCATACCTGCGAGGGAAAGAGCCGACACACTGTTCACTCTCCCGCATCAGAGAAAGCAAGCATTAAATAGTTCATGTAACGTGAGATTTGGGAAATTCCAGTGCTTTTGCATGTCAGATGTAAAGATTAGAATCACATCTCCTTCAGTGATCTTGACTACTGGATAAGTGAAGTTACATCAGGCAACATGGGCAGTATTCAAGGAGCACGTGTGGCGGCCTGGGAAAACCCTTCATTCTGACCTTTCCTGAGCTGGAATATATGTTTCTCTCTTACATGTATCTCATTCAGAAGTAAATATATTCATAGCATTTATAGCAAAAGTATCTGCTGTACATTGATTTAATAAAACCAGAAGCCATGAGAGAGTGTGTGATACTGTGACTTTATCACAGGTAAGGGTGTTCTTAGACATGACATTATAATCAATACCAAATCAGCATTAGTGCTATTTAAGAGATTGTTTTGCAGACAAGTGAATATAATGTAAGGCAGGAAATCTTGCTTCAGAAAATATTTATAAATTATACAGTAAATGTCACTATTGGTGAACTTTATAAAATGAACAGCGTTGATAATTACTTACTGTATGAACTGAAAGAGGGTTTAAAATGTTTGAAAATAAGCAGTAATATTAATAAGCTCAAAGGTCTAAACTTTGAATCAAAACACTAAATTAAATATACTATATTGCCAAAAGTATTTGCACACCTGCCCATCTCACCCACATGTGGTTCTTACCCAAACTACTTCCACAAAGTTGGAAGCACACAATTGTATAGAATGTCTTTGTATGCTGTAGCATTACAGTTTCCCTTCACTGAAACTAAGAAGCCCAAACCTGTTCCAGCATGACAATGCCCCTGTGCACAAAGCGAGCTCCATGAAGACATGGTTTGGGTGGAAGAACTCGAGTGTCCTGCACAGAGCCCTGACCTCAACCCCACTGGACACCTTTGGGATGAACTGGAGCGCTGACTGAACCCCAGATTGTGTAAGGTTTGTGTAAGGAACAATAGGCAGGGAATAAAACACTTGGGAGCTGCTGTTATAGGAAAATAATCAACTACAAAGTAAGGTGAAGTGCAGTTAATGTAACCACCCACCAACCACCAAAGTGGATTATTTTTTATAACAGTGTTATTATAAGTGTGTTATGTTATTATAAGTGTATATGTTATTATAAGTGTGTTATTCCTCTTATTATTCCACAGCGATTTGCCAATGATTAAAAAATGATGTGTCACTTTTTAACTATTTATAGTTACATTTATTGTTGTGGAACACCTGCAAAACAAATTAGTTTCTTACTGGAAAACTTCTTGACAGTTATGAAGCCCTGACACTGGAGACTCCTTCCAAAAATGTTAATAAATGTCTACTAACAGAAAGCTTCACCACATCAATCTTTATGTTTTTCTTTGTTAAATAAAAACATTAGTTAAACATCTGTTTATTATTAGGCTTAGATTATACGAAGCGTTCTGTATACAAGTCCCTGTGAATGAGCTGTTACTATAGAAACCATCTTTCAAACGAGTGCATAAAAACCATTATGCTTGCTATTATTTAATTATTTTTATTATTGTTATTATTTAACTATTCAGAGCTGCTGTTTTAGAAAATCAAATAGCGCCTTCTGATTTGAGAATTGAATCTCACAATGGTATAAAAATAATAAATACTGTATGTCCATGAAAATTATGTATATCGTTACACCCACATTTATTCCTAAACTACAGCCGTGTTTGTTAAACTGTCTCCTTATCTGCTGAGTGAGTGTCTGTCTTTAAGTATTGACCCCTGACTCTGTGATCATTTGCTGAAGTTTTATGTTTATTGTTTATTTCTGACTCTCTAACTTTATGTTAATATGACTTCTGTCTCAGAATATGTTGTAGTTTTATTTTTTTATTCTTTGTGTTTCAGTACACACTGTGTTGATAACACAGTAATGATAACACTCCCTCACTCAGCCTGCGTGTCTCTTATCTCTTATCACTTATCTCTTATCTAATGTGATCTTGACAGAAAGTCTCGGCAAATTTAGAAAGTTAAGTCAAATTTCCTTAAATTATATTCATATTTTCTTACAACTGATGTGTCAAAACATGTTAAAGGCAGAAAAAACTGGAGCCAAAATGTGATTTTGTTTCGTCATGTTTGCCTGTTTGCCAGAATTCAGACACAGCAACATCCGACGGGTTTTCCCAAACCGCCACACAAATGTTGTCAGCATGGAAAATGCTGTGTTCACTTCACTCTTTCACCTTATTCATCAAAGAGTTACCAGAGATGACAAAATGACCTTGTAAAACCTGACACCATTTTTTATTTTTTTTTTTCTTGCCTTTCGCTTCCTTTAAACTCCAGGTTCATGATCACAATAACACAGCCTTTTATAGACACTTTACATTTCATATAGGATAGTTACGGCACACTGAGAATAGATCTGTTTCACAGATAAAGTGCTGTTAAGAGAATTTTTTCATTGTGTCAAAAGTTAGACATTCTTTAGGAGGCTGTTTATAACAAACACAAGTGTTCAAGTGACCTTTTCCATTTTCAGACATTATGCCTTGAAATTGCACATGTGAATTCAAGTACCGTTGTTACAACATTCTTGGCTCACACTTTCTTACTGATAGGGAATATTTAAAGGGCTCTACATATGAAACCTTTTTAACATGCCCTCGTCATCTTGCCCTAGCCATTTGCCCTTGGGGGAACCCCCATCTCCATCTTAAGGGCCGTTCAGTTCCTGTATTAACCCAAGTGAAGTCTGTGAGGTGACCCATTGGACCCAATATAAATAAAACCAGACATAAACATAGACTTCAGGAGTGGATCTTGCTCAGAAATCACTGAGCTCTGATATCATTTCATTTCCTGAACCAGACAGTTGTTCAGTTGTTCAAGTGTAAGCCCGAGCAGTGGACTGCAGTTCATATTTATTGAAATAATTAATATTTTTTTAAAAATGGATTTCTATAGCAAACTACCGTGCTAATCACTTCATGCATGAGCAAGTGTTTTTAAATCTGCTCGTCCTGCTCTGAGCATCAGGTAAAACAGGAAGTGCCCTAATACTATTTTTAGGATTCCCTTTGACTTCCCTTGACAACTCAGAAGTGTGTAACACTTACATCACACTTGTCCTCTCCACCTCCTCTTGCTCTTAGTCTTCAGGAAGATGATAAACAAATCATAAAAACAGTATTAGGTCCCATTTTGTATAATGTTTATATAATTTCCTGTTTTTATTGTCCTCGCCCTGTGCAAACACATCACATTTCTTTACTTACACACACACACACACACACACCGTGTAAAATATTGTATTAAAATTGTGAGTTGCAGAACTTGGAAACATCCGAATAACTGTGAAGATTTTTTTGTTTTGTTTTGTTTCCCATGTTCATGTAGATACACTCTTCTGAGTCATCTGGGAAAGTCCCATTTTATCTGATGTCCTGTTTTTACTGTCCTCACCCTGAACAAACTTACTACAGATCAATACACACACACACACACACACACACATTTTTTTGTATGGCATTTATACTGTTGTTCGATTTGTTGTAGACGTTTTTCTGTCTGAATCTGAGCTTTATGATCTTTTATAACAAGATATTTATTTCAGTGTATGCGAGGCAATTGAAAACATGCATTTAATGAATTTTTTTGCACATTTTTATTGATTTCCCATTAATTCATATTTTTAAAAAAATCAGAAATACCGTTGAGCATTATGGTGGACGTCATGTTGATTTAGTAAGTGTTACACATAAGAGAAGTCAACAAGCGGCTCTTAAAAGCAGTATCAGGCCACTTAGTTGACCCATTTTATCTAATGTCCCGTTTTTATTGTCCTTGCCCTGAGCACAGGTTGATACACAGCCACATATCTTGTGAAATATTGTATTAAAATTTTACTTTGCTTGCACTTCGAAGCATTCAAATAACTTCAAGGATTTATACTGAAATCTTTCCTGTCTGATTCTGCGTTTTATGCCCTAAAACGATTTTTAGTTCAGTCTATGCCAGGCAGGTAGAAACATACCAGCATTTAAGGGATTTTTGTTGGTTTCCTGACTTAAATCTTCATTTTTTGGGGAAATATGAAATACCTTTGAGCATTAAGGTCGACGTCATGTTCATTAAAACTCAAACATCCTGTTACATCAGGTGATATATGAAATTTAAAATGTCTGCTCTTTATATAGACAGTTGTTGTGTGTCCTAGTGGTAGAACGGATTTCATAACTGTCCAGAATTTTGGGAATTAAAGGTGGCAATGGAGACCCATTAAAGTTTCTGGGACTTTCTGTTGGTGAGGAAGTGATTCCGAAGTTAAACGCCCAGCCTTATTTGATCAGAAAAACTGCAAAATCAACCATTAGCCCCCCATGCATGACTTGTTTTTGAAGGTGTGCCAGGTTTACATAGATAGATAGATAGATAGATAGATAGATAGATAGATAGATAGATAGATTTGAAAACAGTGCAAACAACATTATGCCCACAATCTACAATCTTTCATCATCTTGCTTTTTGGTTAAAATAGTGAAAGCACAACAAAACAGGCTACACAAATTCATAATCATATGCATTGACTCAGCCATTTTCTTTTATATATGTATATGTATATAGATATATATATATAGATATAGATATAGATATATAGACAGATAGACAGATAGATAGATAGATAGATATAGGTACCAGTATATATTTATGCTCGTAGCTGCATTTCCTCCATCCTCATTATGGCTCTTGTTTAGTACCACCGTGGTCCCAGTCATTTAATGTTGTTTCTCCGCCTTTCTCTAATTCATCGTGAGGTGTTCGTCATCGCTCGCATCATTTCCCTCCCGTGTCCAATTATTACTGAACGTCTCCTGCTGCTCATTTAATTATTATCCTCTCAGGAGCCTGACGCTGGATGGGCATCATCATACACAGGTTATAACGTATGCCTCCACTGGAAATCATTATTAAAACAAATTAGGAAACCAACTTTGGGTGTATTTTGACATTCAGGTCAACGATGAAGTGGAAATGTGACCGGACCAAAAAGCACGCCCAGCGTCCATACTTTTATAGGAAACATTTTGAGATAAACCAGAATGGATGACGATAAGGTGAAAGGAAACAGACAATGGGATGAAGAAAACAGGTTCCCTATTCTGGTTTGCCAAAACTTTATCAGTCATCTAGACTTAGCGAGCACACAAAAGTGAGTTAGAAAAGCTGTACTACTCACAAAGCAGGGTTGCAATGGCAGAATCCTGTTCATGATGTAAGTATGTGGAGTTCTGAGACAATCAGCACAGCCCCCCTGCACACATGTATCACCTACTTGCTCAATGAATAAAACATTCAGGTAGAAAGTGATCCTGATCCTGTGTTTCACCCCCTACACAGCCTGAAATCAGATCTCCACTGCCCGCTTCATCACGTATCCATCAGGGCCGTAGCAGAGCGCTATACGCACAATGCGGCTGCCAGTGAACACATCTAGCAAAAAAAGGCCCACAGAAGACAGAAAAAAGGGACTCTGAATAAGGGTCAAAGTAGAAGATCAAAGTAGGCCAGAGTGGCGGAGACAAATCCCGCTCAAAGCCCGACGGAGCTTATTGTTCTACTCTGCTGAAACCTACTCGCGCATTTTTTCCCCCGAGTCGTCATGTGTTGACAATGACGGCTTTGTTTGTGTCCGTGAGAACACAAAGTTCATTCTCAGATTTAAATTGAAGTTATGGGCGACTTGGTGGAGTTGCTGCCTCACAGCTTCAGGGTTCACTGTTCAATCCTGGGCTCTGTCTGTGTGGAATTTCCTGTGCATGTTCTCTCCGTGTTTGTGAGGGTTTTGTCAGGGTTCACCAGTTTCCTCCCACCTCTCAAAAACAAGCGGGTGCTAAAAAAATGGGGTACTACATGCATGCTATGATAAATTGCCCTAGATGTGTGTGTGTGTGTGTGTGAATGGTGCCCTGAGATGGACCAAAGTCCCATGTATTCCCACATCACACCCAGTGTTCCCGGGATTGGCTCCAGATCCACCATGACCCTGACCAGGATAAAGCACTTACTGAAGAGACAGTCAATGTGGCAGCTAGGGCTTTAGACTCGAGTCTGGTCTTGAGAGGTTTTCTGTATTTACTCGGACTTGTCTCAGATTATTACCATTTGTACTTGGATTTGTCTTGGCAATGGGCATTGGTCTCGCTAAATAAAGTCTCAGTCTCGTCCAAGAGTTTGTAAAAATGTTTTTGTCTTTTCTTTTGCGTGCACAAAGTTTAAGATGAATTAATTCCTTCTTCTAGAAAACAGCCTATTCACTGGTGCAATGCTCGAATGAAGCCAAATAGCTGAAGTAAAGGCTTGGACTTGAAAAAGATTTGATGGTTAAGACTCGATCTTGATGATCTCAAGGTCGCAGTCTCGGTTAGTCCTGGTCTTGCATCCTGGTCTAGCGTCAATCATTAGGCAACATGTCTTAGAGTTTTCTCACCTCACCATGAGTTTGAGGCTTGTCTGGGAATTCTGAGTAGATTAACAGTAATATATTTGCTTATCCTTTCATTAGCAATATGATATGATAGAGAGAGAATCCTCCAACACTCAATACTGTATTTCCATGTCTAATGGGAAGATTTTATATTATGTGGTGGATCCTTTTTTCGCACACCATTCTGTTTGGGTCATCATACAGCTTAGTGATAAAGCAATTCTGTCAGTTTGAATCCTAGAACCAGTTTGTACAGAAATACTGTACAAAGTGAAAGTTTGGGAATTGTGTCAAAATTTTACTGAGTGAAAGTGACAAAGTGTCCACACTTAAAATGTACTCAGGTGTATCAAGTAAAAAAAATAAATAATAATAATAATAATTAAAAAAAAAAACAGTCTGCATGTTCGCCCGTAATCCTTGGCTCATGCTTGCAAAGTCAATTTTTCACATCAAACAGATACTCTCACTATCACTTCATACATAGGCATATATATAAATAAAATTAAAATTGAAAAACAAATTAATGTTACGTTACTTTAACATGGGAAAATAGAAACATTTGTCATAAATTAAACAAACGATAGTGATGTGGTTGGATCTTTACTGATACAAATTTCATACAAATCAAATCAAAATTCTACAAGTGAAAGTGTCCACACTGAAAAAATACAACAACCAACCGATCAAAAAAACAAACAAAAAACCTCAGCACATTTTTTCCATCACTGGCTCATGCTTGTAAAGTCACAACTCAATTTGTATTAAATTTGTATCAAAAAATATTCAACCACATTACCATTGCTGGATTGTTTACAAAATTTTTCCATTTTTCCATAACTACATAACTAACTTTGATACAAATATTCCTATGATGAGCAACTGAGACTATAAGACAGTTCTTGCTATGGATTTGTTTTAAATATAATTTTTCAAAAAAGTTAAAATCCACAGAAATTCAATTAGATTTAGGCAAAATATTAAAAAAATGAGCTGTGATCAACAAGTACATGTTTTGATTGATAAATGATTCATATTTCAGTACAAGTATTAATTAGCACTGAAACCCAGGTAAAGCACAAATCCTTTAAAGTGATACAAAAGTAATGTAACAAAGTACAGTTACTTAAGTGGTCGTTTGTTAACAGGCCATACTGTACATAGATATGAAATGTACAAGTATTAATTTTTATAGATAGTATACACTCTGAGGCAAAAACAACAACAAGAAAAAAACCTAAAAAACAAAACAAAACAAAAAAACAAAAAAGGGCAAGTAAAAGAGGGCATGAAATTTAATACTTTTAATTTAGAATTTTGAAGTGTTCAGGGTAAATGTGACAAAATTTTACGCACTGACAAGTTGGTGTTTTTCCATTCACCTTTAATAATCTACAACATTTGTGTGTGTGTGTGTGTGTGTGTGTGTGTGTGTGTTGGCCCATTAATTTGCTCCAGAGGGTATTTGGGGGAGAAAACATTCTCCCTCATTTTTGCAGCAACTTCTACATGTAACTTCTAATTCATTTAATTTACTATACTCTTGCAGATCTACAATCTTAGGAGAAAAAAATATGTAGAACCCTACAACAGAATGTTTCACTATCAGAGAAAGTTTAAGAACCCGTAACTATCTAAAGAACCCTTGAGGAACTGCATTTTCTACGAATGTAGGAAGTAGTGATGTCTTTCCCTGCTAAAGAACACTGAGTGCTTTCATATAAAAGTATTTCGGAGTCGTTATTGCAGCCTGATGTGTTTTATTACTACAGGTGCAAAAATACTCACTTCCTCTTAACTGTTTATTATTCGTTTATTCATTCGTTTATTAAGCATTATTGAGTATTTCTGCTGTGAAACTAAAAGGAATTGTGTGTAGCTGTAAAGCTAAGGAATTTAAGGCTGGACATGCCAGTTTTTTGGGATTAGCATAAAATGTCAACCTTATTCAGTACAGCAATGACATGATCTATTTCCTTCCACCACTACAGATCACTTGAAACTGATAGACGTGTGTTATCTCGCCAGGCAAATTTTCATGCAAAGCAAGCCAGAGGAAATCATTCTTCTGGAACAAGAGCCATGAACACGCAAGAGGTTCAACCACTTCAAAACCTCACACACACTGAAGAAGCTGATTTGTATTGTAGATAGAGACTTATGAGAAACAGTGGAATGAAATAGTGTCTCCATGAGCACAGCACAACATAGAAAAAGACACAAGAACAGTGATTGGGATTGATTAAATAATAAAAGAAATGAGTGTAGGTTAACTTTTCTTATATATTTTGCTCATCAGTATAATCAATTCAAAAATGTTTCTAAATAACAAGTTGCTTAAGATATAATCCTAAACTGAAGAAGGAACAAAAACCTACTTCATTTTTTTGTTGTTGTTGATTTTCAAACGGCCATTCATTCTTTTTAATTCACCTTCCATATCTGTCTATTATCAAGTAAGCGCTTATCAAAACTAACCTGAAAGTCTGACTCATATCTTCAACAAAGCCCAGCAGACGTCACCATAACGTGATTAAAAAAATAAAAGTGCAGGAGCTGTCAGCAATCGGAACTCATTCATGCTTGAGAGAAGTGTGCAGCAAGTACCTCAGAGAGTGGATCTGCTCATCCCAGCTGGACAGGCAGAAGCACGAGGATGGAAGCACAAGCATGGGAGTAGATCCTCATCACCCTGCAGTCCTCCTGTCTCTCCTCCTAGCACAGAGAGCTCATGCTCTTTGCTTGGCTGCTGTGCGGCATCAGGCAGTCAATCGTTTCACTTCTAAACCTCTGTCTCTCACAGCACCTGATGTGTTTTTAAACCACGCCTCCTCACTCTCACTCTCTCTCAAACACACACTGTCTCTCTCGCACACACACTGTCTCTCTCCTTCCCTGTTTCACCTCCACTGCCTGTGATCTCCAGGAGCTGAGCTGGCTGAAAAGACTCAGCTCCTCATCTACTCCCTGTAGCGTCAGATCTGCTGCACTGCTGGGAATTGCACTTGTCACTGTGTGTGTGTGTGTGTGTGTGTGTGTGTAAGGGGGGGGTGGTAAAAAGGCAAACGGAGCACAAGCGCAACTGAGACAGACAACACGAGACAGAGAGAGAGAGAGAGAGAGAGAGAGAGAAAAGAAAATAGGGAGGAGGGCCTTGTGTCTATTCGGTAAACACACAGAGCACCATTGAGAGCAGTGCATGGAGTCCAAGTCTGAGCTGCAAACTGATAGATAGACTTGTAAGCCACATTAAATCCACTGAGAAATGCAGAAAGCCTAAGCGCATCCATGAACAAAGCCATTCATTGTACCACTTCACTTATTTACATTACATTTACATTTGAAAAACACTTTTAGTTGAAGCACTTTACAAACCACCTAAAGGCTCACCAGCAGAACACACACTCCAGGATAAAATATCCACCAAGGGACCACAAGCAAGTGCATAATAATTGTAGGAAGCATAAGGAGCTACAAATGATATATTCAAAGATATAATAATAGGGTAACATGAGGAACTGCAAGAAAATGGGTTTGCAGTAAATGGTGGTCACATGGGAAGAGAAGATACACGGATGGATATAAAGAGAGATCAAGATACATGCTCGGGGGAAATGGTGTTTTAACACTGATGTGTCTTGAGGTTTTTCTTAAGTAAGGAATAGACCACTTGAGGGTGTGCGGTTATAGGAAATTAATCAAGGATAGGATGGTGTCGTACCACGTCCCGGGGATTACGATTTTCTATTATTTCTATCACACTATACTTTTTATCAATTTATGGTGGTTACATCTAATGTCATGGGATGACAGACAAACAAGTTAGTTCCTGATATCACTTGAGTTATAGCAGCTATAAAACGTCATTGCCACAACCACCTCTTATTTACACACCTCTTATCTCTTGACAAAGATAAAAAAAATACAGCTGGTCATGCTACAGCAAGGCATGATCCCCATCCTAAAACTTTATCTCTGACTGTTACAAACCACTGACACTGAAGAGTCCTTCCAAAAAAATGCTAAATAAATGCCTCGTCGTATAGCAACAACTACACACTTTTTAAAAATCTGTTTTTGCTCATTTAGCCACAAGAGCATTAGTGAGGTCAGGCACTGGTGTCAGGTGAGGAGGCCTGGGGTTCAGTCAGCGCTCCAGTTCATCCCAGAGGTGTTCAGTGGGGTTGAGGTCAGGGCTCTGTGCAGGACACTCGAGTTCTTCCAGTCCAAACTTCATGGAGCTCACTTTGTGCACAGAGGCATTGTCATGCTGGAACAGGTTTGGGCTTCTTAGTTACAGTGAAGGGAAATTGTAATGTTACAGCATACAAAGACATTCTGTACAGTTGTGTGCTTCCAACTTTGTGGCAGTAGTTTGTGGAAGGAGCACATGTGGGTGTGATGGTCAGGTGTCCACATACCTCTAGCCATATAGTGTGTGTGTGTATATACAGTATATATATATACACACACATATATACAGTACTGTGCAAAAGTCTTAAGCACATGCAAAGAAATGCTGTAGAGCAAAGATGCCTTCAAAAATAATGAAATGAAATGTTTCTACATTAACAAAATACTATAAAGTAAACAGTAAACAGTAATAAATGAAACAAAGTCAATATTTGGTGTGATGATCCTTCGCTTTAAAAAAAAAAAATCAGTAGTCTCAGGTACAGTGTGCGCAGTTTTATAAGGAAATGAGCTGTAAGTGTTACTGAGCATCTTGCAGAAGCAGCCACAGTTCTTCTGGAGACTTTGACTGTTGCACTTGCTTCTTATTTTTGCAGCGAAACCCAGCAGCCTTCATTATGTTTTTTGTCTAAAAAGTGTCTCTTATGTAATCTGCTGCTTTCTTTACTGACATACAAACATTTTTCTGTAAAATTTAATTTTGTGCTGGAAAACTAATGTTTGGAATTCTAAAATGTTTTTGTACTGAATCAATAATGTAGAAGACATGAAATAAAAATCTATAACAAAGTTTGTACTAAAAAAATAGGGTGCCTAAGACTTTTGCAGAGTACTGTATATATACAGTTGAGCTCAAAAGTTTACAT
>CM040477.1:15023210-15066012 GCA_022758105.1 Pangasianodon gigas
TTTTTTTTTTTTTTTTTTTTTTTTTTTTTTTATCATTCGGAGCGCTTTTTGTTCCAATATTAAAAGACAATCAAAGAATTTCAACAGTGGAATATTGGCAATGAAATAGTTTTTCAGAAATCTGCTCACTAACAAGACGTATTTTTCAGCAACATCTGGTCCTTCATGTTCTTCCTCTATTTGCATACAAGAATATGATTGGTGCTTGTATTTTATGACATAATAACTTCAACAGCATTTTAAACGTTCATCACGGTGACAACGTTGACATCTCACTCTTACCTTGCCCTGTGTTCTTTTCTGTTCCATATCTTTCAGTTTAGCCTCTTGTTCAGCCTCTTCTTCCTCCTCCTCTTCCTCCTCCTCTTCTTCTTCGGCATCATCATCATCATCGTCTTCCTCTTCATCCTCCTCTTCTTCCTCGTCCTCATCCTCCTCGTCCTGCTCTGCGACTGGACAGAAGAGGACGCTGGTCCATCAGAGAACACAAGAACGAATATTCAAACAGCGAAATCCACAAATATTGACTAATGCTCACCAGGTTTCTCTCCTCTCTGCAGAGCCAGGAGCTTCTGCCTCTCTGGAGGAACGTAATCGCCCTCCTTCTCCTCCACGAAGGGTGACAGGTGGGGAGGAAGTGTGACGCCCAGGAAGTAGTCCTCCACCGGAAGGAGAATCTTAGAGTTCACGCAGTCGTACACCCACTGAGGCTGAATGTAGTACCTGCAGAATCACGACATCATGCTGAGTAGAGAACAAATAAATGGCTTCCTTTTTCAAAAAGAAAATGGCAAAATCTCCATTAGTCCTCAATCCTTTGTTTACACTCTCACTCTCTCTCTCTCATGATTGGCTGCTGGCTCCTGCCTGTCACCTTGTTGTCAGACTTCTTTCATTCCTAAAGTTTGGATATGGTGTTTAACATATCTGATTTGGTGTATGACATATACAGACAAACTTTTGGCTGTTAGATGTTAACTGTCAGGAGAGGACAACAATTAACACAATGTGCTGATGCCATGGCGAATGGTGTGTGAACACGATATTAAGATATATTTCAATTTAAATTTCTCAAACAGCTAATAAACTCAGACTTGGTAGTAAACTCAGACTTGTGGATCTGACGTTATGCATACATTTACATACAATATTACATACAGCATAAACATACATACTAAACAATAAGAGCCACTGTAATAGGAAGAGATTGTACAGAATGTTCTGTATGTGAGTGTGTGTTGTACGGAATCATGAATATGCGTAGGAGGGTCATGTATGTACCGTGGCCGTGAGGGTAGACGAGTGAAAGGAATTCAAAAATAGATCACCACACCAAGGCTCGAGACTCACAAGACTGCTTCACTTGTACAGACACGCACAGGAAGGGGATAAAAGAGGGCCATTGAGAGGCAGGAAAAAGAGCTGAGGCTGAAAGAACTGCATTGTGGGTCAGCTCCCATCTTCAAACCAGACACACACTTGCAGTGTGGATGAAATGTCACTAGTCACAGAAAACGCCACACTTTGAGCTAAGAATCTAGCGCCTAGTTAGCGCTCGAGAAGCAGTTTGTTCAGTGAAGCAGCAATCAATTCGCATGTAAGGATTTGTCCGTTTTCCATAATAACATGTTCTAAATGAACAGAACTGTTCAGTCATAGTAGTCATAGTTCAGTGCTAGTAGCCAAAACGTATAGCCTACAGCTAACTATATGATCTATACACACCACTTGTTTAAAATCGAATTAACTTTGGTTTACATATTATGTGCTCGGCTTTGTACTACGTTGGCAGTTTAGCAAAGCAAGCTAACTGTACTAGCTATGTACACTCACCAAAGGCAACAGCGATCTCTGCTACTTCCTTCCAAGCTTCATTTTTCTTCCTAATGTCTCTATATATTTAATGAGAGGTCGTATATGAGAGGATAAGATGAAAGTTTTTCTTCAATCATTCTGCATTGGACAGTAAATGGGAACTAATTGCAAGTCGTGAGTGAGGAACTGAAGAAATGTTGGCATACACACATCGTAGGATGGATCTGAGGAATCACTCGAGCCAATCATTTGGATTTGTCATATTTTACGACATCATATCCAATTTGCATAGATATGCTGGTTGTGTTGTCGCTTTGTCACTCCCTGCTCGAGCATGTTTTTTAAACCAGTGACAACACTTTTAAAATGTAAGCATGTGCACACATCACTGGTGTGAGGCATTATAGGAACCTGATATTTACTTTATATATATTTAAAGCCATGATTAAATGGAGCGCATTTACACTGACGCCATATTTGGAATATTGTTATCCTGCTAACTGGAGTCACATCAAAACAGAAGATCTGGAGATTTCAAATCACTTGACTGCACTCCCCCATAGTTTAGTGATCATGAATATATATATAAAGCCATGATTTATATATATTTAAAGGCTTGAAGAAGGGCTGTGTGATGAGACGATGTAATCGGATATTGGAAACGTGTAATATGGAATCCGCATTAATCACTGACAGATGATAACACTCAAGTTGGAAATGGATGGAGAACTACAGCTTGTGAAACAGGCTAATATTACCCAAATATCTGCATTTTATAAACATTTACTTATCTTGTAAATAAGAAAACCATCTTATCAAAAACATTTTATTTATCTTTATGTTAACACTAAAATAAATTAGCAAAGACCTTAAAGGCGCTTAAATAAATTCCTCACGGTGTCGACTGGGATGCCTCCGCCTCCAACAAGTCTAGTCCTTCTACTTACTAATTTGTATGCCAGAAATAGCCTTAAGATATACTTCAAACAGGAAGGAAGAGAAACTATGTCAGACATTTGACCTTGCTGTGACCTTGACCATGTTTGGATCAATTCCAAAATCTAACCAGTTTATCTGCTGGTTACAATGATAATGATGAAACCTTTCGCCTACTTCTTCTTGAGATATCGCGCTAATGATCATCTCGAACGGAGTGAAAACATAACGCCTTCGCCTCCATTGTGGAGGCATAAAACTAGGCAAGATGTAGTGTATATTATAAAAGCAGTTACTTCTAGTGCATTTACTTATTACAGAATGTAGAATTAAACCGTTATGAAACCAAACTAAAACTTTTTTTTGACTAAAACACGGTGAAATGAAAATACTTTAGTTGTGTATTTCCTTGTAGTGCTGAATGAGAATGAGAGCAGGGGAAAAAGAGGAAACCGGTGCGATCAATGAGAAACAGGTTACCGTGACAACCCTGCCGTAAACATCAGACCTTAATAAGACCTTAACCACATAGTGGTTACCATAACAACCAATACTGCAGTTTAGACCATGATGCTCAAACTCATGTGCACTGACTGGAGAGCAAACAGCATTATTAATCACTTCTGAATCATCATCACCATTAAAAATATTTGTAAAGTATTATATATTTTGTCTTTTGCCATTTTTGAAAATTTATATTTGCCAAAACTTTTTGGTGGTATCCCTAATAAATATAGTTAACAGATGTTAACTCTAAACTTATCTAATGTTAGCGATCTCAAACATGCGTTGTTAGGTTTTATTTCAAATCAATGAACTCCAAACATCCTCCACTGACGCTGACAGAAAGCGATGGTGCAGCATTAGTGCATCTTTCAAGCCGGAAAACAGAGCTGATAGAGTGACTGCTAATGTGAGATGGGCAGAAGGGGGCGGGGCTTCCAGTGTGTCGGTTAATGTCAGAGTTCAAAACATCCACGCAGCTATCAGTCACTCCTGATTCATATGTCGATTGGAGGATAGTTTTAGATATCGCCCTACCTTTAAATCAACTAAAACAACTAAAAATCTCTGAGAGAAACTTTAATTTTCCAAAACTATTATAAAATCGTGGTTGAGATGGTTCGGCGGTAAGCATACAAGTCAATACTACAATTCCATGTCCAATTTTAAGCAGGGAAACTGATACTGATTAAATTTTGCCATGTCTCCAGGTCTTCTGGTTCCCAACATGATGGGACTAAAAAGTTTTATAAATAAAAAGCGAAAAATGATTTCTTCTCATGATCACTGAAATATGGGGGAGTGCAGTCAGGTGATTTGAAATCTCCAGATCTTCTGTTCTGATGTGACTCCAGTTAGCAGGATAACAATATTCCAAATATGGCGTCAGTGTAAATGCGCTCCATTTAAACTGCTTTGTATAAAAAGACATTTGCATGAAACGTATGCAAACTGACACGAGAGCGCCTCAGGCTGTGTCGCTGATCTACACGCAGCTGAGTATGTATCTGACCTGTTGATGTACTGTTTGTCCAGGCTGGGTCTGTCCACCACGTGGTGTGTGATCGTCTCGTCGGTGATGTCATACGTGCTGCCGATACACAGAGATTTGTCCCAGGACACCTGTGCACCGAAACACCTGTGGACACAGAGAGATTTACATACTTGCATACATTTGCATTATAGCTGTCTCTCTCTTTTACACACAGTGATATGATTTTTTCCCCCCAATACCTCAATATTTTCTACTGCTCACTTCACACATTCATGTTAAATCCACTATTCCTGATCACCTTAGCAGGAAAGCCAGAGATTCTCTCGGCACTTCTCTGTTCAGGAAGAACTTGAGGCCCTCGAAGAGCTTCTTGTGTTTGTCCTCCTCCTGCTGCGCCTTTACCCTCGCCTCCATCTTCTCCATGTCCTCCTGAGGACGCAAAAAAGAAAGAAAAAAAAAACAGCAGACTAGTGAACTTCATTTAGCTACATTCCGACACTGAACACTCCGAAAAGCTGCACAAACTCCACCCTCTTTTCAATGAATAAAATCCAAACATTTTTTCCTCAATCAAGGAACGGCTGGAAAACAGTGTGTGAGAAGATGCACATCAAAAAATGCACAGACGAACCATATTTGCTGTTTTTGCGGTGCAAGACACGCCCCTGGGGGGCGGGTCATATTTGGAGGAGCACAAGACTAGTACAGGAGGAGTCATATTTTTACTAAGATAAATAAATAAATAAATATTTATAATTTCTCCAGAACTGACAAACTACAAAATTAAACTGAGAATATCTCCAAAATTATTTTGTATTTTTTTGTTTTAGAGATATGACAGTATTAATGTCCATAACATTAAGCAACATGTACAAAACTTTTTACTTCAGAAGCACTTTCAGCTCAAAAGCTCCTAAAATTAAGAACGCATTTAAGACCTCTGTGGATTGTATTACACAATTTTAAAAATGCCAGACTTTTAAGGCTATAATGTTCTTAGAACTGATTTCTCATCCACTTTAATGGTGTACATGATTTAGCTGGTGCCATCGGGCTGTTTGTTAATATCCAACTGTGTAACCAGAGTGACCAGCTCCCCGGTGCAACACCTGCAGGTAAAGGTGTGAAATCTGTAACTGCTCCATTGACGCCAGCAGCTTTAACACAAATCCGTGCTGCTCTCACATCCGCACAGCCCTAAACAGATCCAGCTTTAACTGTAGCACGATAGCGATGACTGGTTTAATCGTCTCTCACCCCTTCGGCGGGGAAATGGTCCATCTCTGCTTCCTCTTCTTCAGCCGTGGAGACGACACGAGCCAGACTGGCGCTCAGCGCTGACAGTTTCTGCACCAGACACAGACTTGGGTTTTAGTTAAACGGCTTGAATCGGGGTAAGGAGGATGTAATGAGAGGCAGAGATGATAAACAACAAACAAAAAGATGGCAAAACCTCCAGGTAGCTCTCTGAATCCATGGCATAGTCCTCCTCAAAATCAGCTTTGAGATCTGTCTCTCCTTTCCCATCAAGCTAAAACAGAGTAAAAAAGAATAAATATATGTTAGAGATACAGACATAGAGAGTGTACTATCCAAAAGTAAATGCCCCCCAACAGACCGGCACTGATTTTCACACATTTAAAAGTTTTTTTTTCTTAAAGATGTAATAGAATTAGAGGCATTTTAGTGATTAACCACACTCTTTGTTTGAAACCTCATTTGCACCATCCTAGTTTTTATACACATGGAACGTCTCGTCATGACACTTAAATTGGAGAGTGTTGTGTGTTTTTTAGGGACAAGTACTTTGTACTGCTCCCTTATATAATGATACCAGTCTAATATGTACAGATGAGTGACAAATTAAAGGAAAAACCAACATAAAGTGTCTTAGTAAGGTGTTGGGCCACCACAAGCCACCAGAGCAGAAGAGAGACACCAAACCTGCTCAAACCTGAGGCAAACATTCAGACTTGTACCACTGTCTTTGTGTACGTCACACAGGCACAATGGCACGATGTTAAAGGCTTAACTGTGTCATTCGGTACACCACTGTAGAAGAGTCTGCGCTCGTTACGTTTGTTTCCTTTAATTTGTCACCCATCTGTACAACTATGGAAAAGTGCATGGGATTATTTTGTACAACAGTAGGAAGTGTGTGTACATGCGTGTCTGCTGTCTGTGTGTGTTACCTTAGGTGGGTAAATGAGGTTGAGGGTTTGGTAGAGGCGGAAGTTGACAAAGCCAAGCAGTGTGGTGTAGAACTCTGTGAAAGTGGCCATGACTCTGTAATCCACATCTGTAGGGTGCTAAATACACACATACACACACACACACACACAAAATTACAAATATCCACAACATGACTGCACTGATTCAAAACAGTGTGTTTTGGGTAAGACTGAAGGCAATCATGGCTGTTAGCTCTAGCAGAGGAGGCGTATCATTAGCCCCTTTAAAGAAGGCATGACCAGGTAAGGCCCTGTGAAGGAGGCGTGGCCTGTGTCTATCAGTACCAGCAAAAGGAGGAGTGGCCTCTGTGCACATCAGTCCCAACTGGCATATGCAGAGATCGATCCTTGTAAAAGGGGGCATGGACTCAGCGCATATCAACCCTAGAAAAGAGGCATGGCCTCAGCACGTCAACCCTAGCAAAGGAGGCGAGGCCTCCTTGCATAACAGTCCCGGTAAAAGAGGCGTGGCCTCCACACACATCAGTGCTATTAAAGAAGATGTGCCCTATGCGCATGAGTCCTGGTAAACGAGGGCATGGCCAACTTGCCTCAGTGAAGCAGGTTAACCAGATTCAATTAAGAACAAAATATTTAATTCAATATTTATATTTGATCAGTATTATGAAAATTAGTTATGCCATTATTTGATGACTGTGCCTCAGCAAATATGATGTGTACATCCTTATTTTATGTGAAAACAGATTAACCACAGAAAACAGACAATCTGGTCACACACAATATAAACCAAAGTATTCATAACGTAGCTCATGCTTGCCAGGTCACTTAGAGGACGATTCAATAGCAGCTTCGATTCAATGAACTCCCCGACCTGAAGCGAAGGTCTAGGGAGGAGACCTGCAGGCATTTACAGCTTTAATGGTACCAATATCTTCTATCTACCCTAAAAACAAAGACGTCACTGTTTGCTTACACAAATTACAGTTTCCATTATTGGTTTACAACTGGAGGCAGCGAACCAGATTTCCATCACCATCCTGCAGAGCATGAGTCTCTATCTCTCTCCCTCTCCCTTTTTCCCTCTCACTGCCTCTGGCCTCTCGCTCTCAGCCTCCAGCTCATGTTGACTTAGCTCAGTTTAGACCATCAATTGAAAATGCATTTGATTTTAAGGCTGGGAGTGAGGACAGATGGAAATAATGTCAACATCTGATAAAGACACACTGTTTTTCCTTGCACTGGTGTGTGTTTAAAGTTTTACCAAGAACCAAGCTGACCACTCCAGCTAGACAATTTTTCACAATTTACACCTAAATAAAGCAAATTATATCAAGGCATAGGCTACGGTTTCCTGTTCTAATACAATACATAATGTACAGCAGTTTAATGACAATAGACTGAATGTTGTATATAGTCAGAAGAACAAAAGTACACAAATAAACTGTCACCACACTTAAAGCACGTGGCCACAGGTTATTTGTTACAGCATGAGTCACAGGTTAAAGCATGAGTCGACAACCCTCCCCTATACTTACATCATGAGCAAACTGATATGGTACGAGCCAGGTGATGGTCTGGCCCAGCACTTCTGCCTGGTAATAGATGCCCTTGATGGATAGAAACACCTGTCAAAATAAAAACGGAAAGACATTAGTGAACGATTTGCAGTTTTTAACAATAGGCCATAATATCGGATGGCAGTATGCAAAATATTAAGAGTTCACTTCCTCTGTAAAGGGTACAGAGGCAATGCATATGATTAAAAAAACAATACAGAGACAATGCAAAGAGCACGGGGTAAAGAAAAAAGAGGTGGCACGAAGGACACAGGGGCAGTGTGAAAAGGACAGAGGCGGCGCAAAAGGGAAAAATGGGTGGCGTAAACAAGACAGCGGCAGTGGAAAGGGGACAAAGGCAGCACAAAGGGTAAAGAGGCAACTTAAAGGGTACAGGGGTAAAGAGTTCAGAGGCAGTGTAAAGACGACAGGGGCAGTGTGAAGGGGACAGTGGTGGTGTAAATAGTGACAGAAGCAGCGGTGTAAAGAGCTCAGAGTCTCTTGTTTCAGTTTTTATGCTGGATGCCCTTCCTGACTCAACCCTCCCCAGTTTTATCCGGGCTTGGGACCGGCACTGGGAGTGCACTGTCGTGTGCAACCCCAGTGGCTGGAGTTGGTTCCCTGGCCGGGGATCGAACGCGGGTCATGGCGATGAGAGCACCGTGCCCTAACCACTAGTCCTCCAGGGACCCAATTTAGAAAACTGATAGAATGTACATAATTCAGTATACATTTATTAAAAGTTTTTATTTATATACTCTTTGGTCGTATTACTACTATTGGTTATGAAATAGTAGTAATGATGGTAATTACATGCTCCTCTCATGTACCTTTTTGAGCGACCGCGAGGCGATGATGTAGTTCATCCACTCTACGCTGAGTCTGCGGCACAGCTGGATCACCTGCACGTGGCACTTCCCGGTGCGGGCAAACGTAGAGAACAGGAAACACATGGACAGAGCGTCGTCTACGTCCCGCAGAGCATCAATGAATGTCGGATACCTGGCAGAATTATCACAGCTGTCATTATGCATCATGTTGAAAATAAATGAATCTAAGTGGTGCAAGCGCTGTGATGTGTAAGCACCGCCCTCTGCTGTTGAGAAGAGGTACTGAGTCCTGCCTCACCTCTCCTTTACAATGTGGTCCAGTTTGTACGTGGGTTTGTTGTCTTTCAGCCTCTCGACGGAGCCCCACTCTGCCTTTCCGTACGCTTTCCGCAGTTTACGCACGAATATCTAACAGGGGAGAAACACAGGGACGTGAATTATATTCTCAGGATGAGCACAATGAGAAAGGTTTGCTGTAATTACCAAAATGATAGCTGGATATTCAAATAAATCTATTGATTATTTTCCAATAACAGCACGTCTCAGAGTGTTTTATTCCTCTTATACCGCAAACTTTAATTAAAAAGGAAAAATGGCAAATTGTATTAGGATGTGTTCGGAAAATTCTGGATGTGTTTGGAAAATAATCAACAATAACCGCACACCTTCAGATGTTTAAATCCTTTCTTCTTGTACCCTAGCCCACAGCAGCTCGGGTTGCAGCAGACTCGCTCACCTTGTACTCTCTGAACTTGCCGACGACGGGCTCGTGCAAGAGGAAGCGGATGTCTTTGAGCAGGTAGAAGGTCCTCTGGGCCGTGGAGCCCTTGTTGACCTTCTTCTTGTGTTTGGGTTCATGTGGGTAAATTCCTTTCAAGATGCACAATCGTCTGCACAGAGAGATCATCATCATCATCATCATCATTCCAGCATGTAACCGAGCACAGAATAAACAATATCATTCTGGGTGAGAGACTCTGGACCTAGAGCCCTGCTATAATTCATATTGAAACAAATATTCATCAGTTGACGGTGAATATCATTCAAAACACAACGACTAAATATACTCTGTGCGCCTCTTTTCATGTGGCTGGTAGCTTGATTTAATGACTCGGCTTCCAAATTAAAATCATGACCATGTCTTTAGGTTGTTGAATTTCCCTCCTTTCAGAAATTAAAGTGTACCACAAGCTGCACCACACATTTTATCCCAACTTAAATGAAATATTAGATATTTAAAAGCGACGCTGTTCCACAAAACAGGGCGTCAATAAACCATATCAGGGTCTAACGCACATTTAAAACCAAAGGTGCACTTCATATCCTAAACGACTCAGAACTCAGAAAGTAATACATTCATTCGCCAAACAATAAAAGGAAATAGCTAGCTAGCTAACTTATTCAGCCATGCTGTAACGACGCTGCTAACCTGGGCTCTAATCTAGCGGACTAGTGCAGGGAGAGTAAAATAAACTGGAGCTGGATGGAGTATAGCTGGGTTAGTGGAGGAAGGAAAAGACTGTGGAATTGGGCTTAATATTTACAAAGTTTATTACAAAGAGCAAAACTATATACATAAGATACCAGAATATCCGACTATATACAAGAAACTCTTTACAAAATAGAAAACAAAGGATACGTGTGGAATGACAAATGGTTTCACAGACGGCTCCCTAGAGAGAGAACGAGACGGTACCAAAGGAAAGAACAGAATAAAAGGCTTCTAACCCTATTCTTAAACTTAACCTCTTACCTAACTACCTGGAAGAAACCAGCTGCTACACTACCTTACATACAGTATCCGCTCACAACTTCCTCTTCCTTCTTAGCAATGAACCATTATGAGTATTTTTAAACAGCTCCAAATCCAGCATACACAATACAGACAGTACTGGCATTATAAAAGCAAACATTTCCCACCTTTCCGCTACGAAAGTAATCATAAGCATCCCAACTACCATATCAACAAGATGCTGATACACATCAGGAAAAGTCACTTCAGGGAAAAGTCAGCAGAGAAAACTGTTTTGCCACTTTTTAAAAAAAAAAAAAAAATCAAAAAGATCCTGTAATCGTTTTCTGTCATTTATTTAGAGCGACATGATCGTCTATGTGTCTGCTGAGGCACTGACCTGAAATCAGCCAGACTCAGGCTCAGCTTCTTGCGCGCTTTGTTCCTGCTGATGTAGTTGGTGGCTGAGCCGCTCTCGTACTGCGGAGAAAGAAGACACATCACACACACACTTCATAACCTCAGCAAACGTCACTCTAAAAAGTGAAAGCAGCATTCGAGAAAGGAGGACACCTCTCTGAGGCAAAGGCAGGCTCGTAATTTCTAAAAGAATAACGTTTCAGAAATGGCCATTTTCATGGAAATTAGACACAATAGACACAGTAACATGTTTGAATTCAAACTACAACCTACACGACACTAGGTTTAACATTTAACAAGTGCATGCTCATGTTCATCTGGTGTATAAGGGCATCTGATAAATGCTGTGGGCAGAAGAAAAAAAAAAAAATTAACCTCGACAGTATATTCTGCATATAAAAATGCAGTAATCCGTGCAAATTATATGATCTGAAGTCGATCAGGTCGAGGTTTAGATTAGTCAGTCTTCTGATGCATAAATTTACACACACTCAGGAGCACGAGAAGGACGGGGTTTCTTTAGTCACAGGATTTTCACGAATCCCAAATTTCTCGTGTGAATGCTCGTACAACGATTTACGCATAAAACCTTTCATATCCAGTTTGATAAATGAGGCCCTTTGTTGTGACAGATAGATAGATAGATAGATAGATAGATAGACAGATTTTATTAATACTGTGAGGGAAATTATGTTACAGCAGCATAAAGAATAACAATAAAATTAAAAGCAGAATTGCAAATCTACAAAAAAAAAAACGCACTGAATATTAACTAAAGCTATGCACAACGTCAAAAAGAGTAATAGCAACAAATAAAAGAAAAGAGGAACAATAAAAAGAGGTGTGCAGCAATGACAGTGACTCATGTGTATGATAAACAGCATGTACAGATGGTTGTACAGAGTGTGTTCCCCTCTCACACAGAGATCAGCTGCTGTACAGTGTCATGGTGAAAGGTAAGAATGAGTTCCTAAAAGAAACTGATACATTTCCACGCTGCTTTAGAGAGAAACGCTTTCAGCTGAAAATTGCCAAACCCTTTCCTGGAGTCGAGGCAAATGCGGTAAAGGATGTAAAATTCAATGTCATGATACTTTTCGTTCAAAAACATTTTTAAAAGTATCGTCATAATTTAACATTTAATTAAAACACCCTGTATTTTCTTTTTAATTGAATTCAAGCACTTCTTTATTCTATTAGTCTTTTCCCTTTGGTTTATTATTATTCATGTTATTCATGTATCATTTTATTCAATTAAATGTGTAATAATAATAATAATAATAATAATAATTATTATTATTATTATTATTATGTCACATACAACATTATTATTATTATTATTATTATTATTAATGGGATATTCTGGCATTATGATGGCTAAATTGACAGAAGGGAATTATAATTACAGTTAGTTAAAAAACAAATGTAAATAGATAAACATGAATAAAGTTTTAATCACATTTCTATAATAATGTTCCACATAATAAGCCATAAACTAAAAGATGTTTTTCTATTGTGTAATGCATGATTTTTTTTTTCCCTGTAAATTATTTGTGCCTAATTTTCTCATTTGAACTCTAGTATGATTTATTGTTCTAACTGCAGTACTGAAGGTGATATTATCAGCACAGTTTGCACCACATGCTGGGAGAAGAGGAAGAAGCTCCTCATGAAAACTGCAGTAAAGTGGACATCAGTTCCTGACATGCAGATTAGAAGAGTCTGGTTAATACATAACTAATTCCAGGAGAGAGCTCCTGTATTCCACACTGAGTAAAGCAACATGGGGAAAAAAAATCATGGATGTTAGTCACACAGTGTTACACTCACATCTGCCCAGAGCTACACACTACCCCTTCTCTTACAGGAAAACGCGCGTGCTGTACTCACCTTCTTCTTCTGTAAACCTCCCATTGCGGAGAATTTTACACACACACTCTCTCACACACACACACACTCAGCTACTACACTACACACAGAAAACTCACACTTCTGTACTTAACAAAATACAACAAAGCTAAACACTGAGACCCCCAGCCAACACAGCCAACAGGGTTCCGTCTACACGTGCGCTCAGTGACGTCAATAGCCTGCGACAGAAGGACCGCGGTGAGTGTCAGAGTGCCCGCGAAAATGCCTGAATAAAAACAAAACAACCTTAACATTGTACTAAAGGCTTTCTTTTCTGTCTGTATATCATTTATCATTTTATTCCCCCGTTCTCTTTCTTTTTCTTTCTGTCTTGCTTTCTTTATTTCCAGTTCCTTTCATTCTTGTTAGCATTCTTTCTTTCTTTCTTTCTTTCTTTTTCTTTCAGTTATTATTTCATTCTTGAGATTTCTTTCTTTCTTTCTTTCTTTCTTTCTTTTTCTTTCAGTTATTATTTCATTCTTGAGATTTCTTTCTTTCTTTCTTCTGTCAATTTTGTTCATTCTTGAGCTTTTTTTCTTTCTTCTGTCAGTTATTTTTTCATTCTTGAGCTTTCTTTCTTTCTTTCTTTCTTTCTTTCTTACTTCTGTCAATTTTGTTCATTTTTGAGCTTTCTTTCTTTCTTTCTTTCTTTCTTCTGTCAGTTATTTTTTCATTCTTGAGCTTTCTTTCTTTCTTTCTTCTGTCAGTTATTTTTTCATTCTTGAGCTTTCTTTCTTTCAGTTATTTTTTCATTCTTGAGCTTTCTTTCTTTCTTTCTTTCTTTCTTTCTTTTGTCAATTTTGTTCATTCTTGAGCTTTCTTTCTTTCTTTCTTCTGTCAGTTATTTTTTCATTCTTGAGCTTTCTTTCTTTCAGTTATTTTTTCATTCTTGAGCTTTCTTTCTTTCTTTCTTTTGTCAATTTTGTTCATTCTTGAGCTTTCTTTCTTTCTTTCTTCTGTCAGTTATTTTTTCATTCTTGAGCTTTCTTTCTTTCTTCTGTCAATTTTGTTCATTCTTGAGCTTTCTTTTTTCTGTCAGTATTCTTTCTTTCTTTCTTTCTTTCTTTCTTTCTTGTCATTTATTTTCCTTCTTATTAGCACTGTTTGTTTCGCTCTTTCTATCAGTCTGTCTTTCTTTTTTCTTCCTTCCTTCCTTTTTTGTCTTTTTTTCATTCTTCTTAGCATTCTTTTTCTCACACCTTTCATTCTTTCTTTCTTTTTTCTTGTTCGCATCTTTTGTCTTTCTTTCAATTTTTTTTGCATTCTTATTAGCATTCTTTCTTTTTTCTTTCTTTCTTCATGTCTTTCTTTCTTCCTTCTTCTGCCATTAGTTTCTGTGAGACAGGAAGACATCTTCACTCTGTGGATGAGGGAAATGAATAGAGAAATAAAGTGAATATATTCCACCTGAACAGAGAGAATCTGCAGGAATCTATTTTTATGTCTATAGGTTGAGACCAATTCTGACACTTTCAGCTTTCTCCTTTTTCACTTCTCTTTGTTTGATGTTTAAAAAAATCAATGAAAAACCAGAGACAGAAAGAGAGATATGTGGCTTTATTTTCACTGCACTATTTATTGATCTTTTATTTTTCCATGTTGATTTTCTCTAAATTATTTCCTGAATATCACGTTAATAACCAACACTGATGTGCTGAAAAACCACATAATTAGATAAAGGGCTGCTGGGAGAACTGAGAGAGAGAGAGAGAATCAGAAAGAGCTTCATTCCATCCACAGTATTCAGAGTCGTACCTTCTCTGGTGGATACGACGACAGTTCACCAACATGGGCTTCTTGGAGTTCTTTAAAGACTTTTTCCTGGGTTTCTGGGACTATGAGACCCCAAAGATTATGGTAGTGAAGAACAGGAGACTGGGAGTCATTTACAGATCTGTACAGCTTCTGGTCATCACTTATTTCATTTGGTAAATATTTGCATGTTTTCTATGAAGGAACTTGCTGAGCTGTACCTGCGACATATCTCTGTTCAGTAGAGAAAATCCACCACATCAGTGTTTTCCATTAATATTCTCTACTTCTGTACTAATGTCGTAGTACAATAAAATACTATACAGAATAATATAATATAATATAATATAATATAATATAATATAGCATTAAATGTTAATAGAATGTACATTATATAATACTATTATAAATAAGTATATTGTAATGGAATATGCTAGAATTGTGTAATAGTAATAAAAAATGTATACACTTAAAAAAGTGATTATCTTCATACTTATAACTGAAAAAAAGCTAATTCTACTTTAAAATAAATCATCATACTTCTTAAGAAATTCACAATACATGATAATAATAATAATAATAATAATAATAATAATAATAATAATCCTTTTACATGCTTGCTTTCTTGTTGTTGTTTTTTTTTTCTTGACGTTTATCGAGACCAGTAATATTTGGATTGATATTTTATTTGTTTCTCTAAAAGATAGTAAAGGGGGCTGCTAATAATAAAAAAAAAGACATCAATCTCAGACTTTGATATTTTTCTGTATAACTTCTGTATTTTCTTTTTTATTTCTATTTGTTTTCCACATATAGTCACATTAATGCCTTTAAGACCACCTAAGGGCAGCTTTATTTATTGAGTCATCTCTAGAAAGATGTGCACTAATATATAAAAAGCAGGCGATGCTTTAAATAATAGTATAGACCACAAGCTTTATTCATGAGCTAGAATCCAGTCAGCGTTCTGAGCAATGAAATAACGGCGTAGTGAAAGAGCAATTTAATGAACAAAATTCAATTGGGACTGCCATTAGACTAACAGTAAGTGCTGCTCTTTGCTCGTGTTTATAACTCAGAAGAGAGACACAAGACAAAAGCTCAGAGACGTATAGGTATCTGTGCTGTTTAAAGGGTTAAAGACACTTATTTATGTCTAAATATATATATATATAATAACTTACATACGTACATTACTGTGCAAAAGTCAGAAACCAGCCTTTGGTTTTTCAAATACCTATTCAGTACTTACTGTTTTTTATTTGGTGGCTGACAATAATAATGGGAAAATGTACAGTACATTAATTCCATTTTCAGTCAAACAGCTATGCTGTGCTTATTTATGCAGGTCAGTTTTAAAATATTCAATATTACAAATAAAATATTGACAGATCTCTTTGTGTTTTTTCTGTTTTAGACCTTTGTGTGAAATAGAATTTCTCATCATTATTATTCTCATTCATAAATCACAGTTATAGTCTGTCTTTATTTATTAAAGAATGAGATATTGTACCACAAACTCCATAAAAGGCAAAGCTCACACAGAGAGCTGATATAACAAAATAAAATAAAAAAAAAGCCTAAGATGGTGCGTGCTAATTTTCCAGTAATGCAGCTCAGCCACTGCAGCATGTCACCTACCATACACACAAACGCTTCCTTCTGATATCAGGTGCCATTATTTTTGTCCTAATTGAATGGCTTGTGCTATTTGTTTTCATTTCTGGATTTGCTTTGGATTGCTTTCTTTCAAATCATTACTAGGAAATGACTGAGTTGCATTTTTATTACATTCTTGTGTGTATATAAAATACATAACTGAGTTAAACATGATAGTGGAATCTGTGTATAAAATCATAGTAACTCATCAACAACTATACGTTTTGAAGTGAAGTTATTGTGTCTCCTTGTATGTAAATTTACACAAACTCAGGAGCTCCCATAGGATATGAAATTTTCCAGAACTAACTCTATTTTCAGGTTCTTGCGAATGATTTCTGAATAAATTCTTGATGAATGAGGTCTAGACTCAGGCTCGGTTTTTTAACCACACCACAATGCTGTTGACTTCTCAAATCTGATTGGTTAGAAGGTGTTGATTAATTCTCTATAACAGCAGCTCTGACTGTAGTTCCAGACCTTATTCAAACCACAGGTTTATATTAACGTGTTCTTGTTTCTATAGTAACAGTGTTATTGTTTCAATAGTAACAGTTTACACAGGGACTGGTATGGCAAACGCGCCACATATTTCTAAGGCTAATAAAAATAGAAAACAAAACAAAACGTGTTGCTATATTCTGTAAAGAGATGTTTATTTAATTTAAGGAAGGAGTCTCCAGTGTCAGTGATTCAGTAAGTTTTTCACCACAGGAAAGTCTTCAGAACAGAGGAGTTTACATTTTCTGGTTTCTCTGTAACACAACAAGCTGTGTTTTATTCTTTTCATCTTGTTAACTTCTAGAAAGAGAAAAAAGTGAGCCTAGTGAGGGAATGACTGTTTGTAGCTGTTATACCATAAGTGATAACTTGTCTCATGAATTTTTCTGTAGCTATAAATGGATAAAAACTCTGCCATGTCATTCTTTATTAAATGAAAAAAAAAATCTAATCGTTTGAAACCATTTGCTGTGGTATAAGAGGAATAAAACACTTCAAGACGTGAAGTTATACTGTAGGAAAATGATCTCTTTGGGCTTCATCACACCATCACATTGTCGTTGATTATTTTTCCAACAACACATCCTCGAGCGTTTAATTCCTTACTTATTGTCTATGTTTCTTTGCAGGTATGTGTTTATCAGTCAGAAGGCATATCAGGAAACAGAGGAACGTCCAGAGAGTTCCGTCTACACTGAGATGCGAGGAGTGGCCATACTGGGAGACAGCGTACGGGACACGACCGAGTACGCCAAGCCGTCTGAGGTGAGAGAGGAGAGAAGACACAAGTGCAAAGGGAATCAAAAGGAGTCGTCAAAATGATTCATTTGTAGTTCTTACTCATACAAATGATTTTAACATGACCCTTTATGTGCTTGGCTCAGTTTCTCTATTAAAAAAGAGATATCTGAATGAATCTTTTCTAGTTCATGACTGATATTCCTAAGTGTTTTTTTCTATTTCTATTTTTTTAACCAATTCATTAATTCATCCAAAAAATACATTTATTTACTTATTCATTCATGAGGCTTTGTCTAATTAAATATGCATACATTTGCATACTTAAAGAAAAATCTAGACTTTGGATAATGTTTGAATTAAAATGCTCATTTCAATGTGAAGATGTTCTCCAGAAGAAATATTTTGACAGAACAGATTATTGGAATAACATTTTTATTTTTAAATCAAGAAAATGCCATGCTCTGTATGTGTTATACTATTTTATATTATCAGATCTAACATTTATCTAACATAAATCTAACATTTACTATAATAACTGCAAAATGTCTAGTCTGTAATGTTCTTCTAAATAGGAATATGAATGAACATGTAAAACTTCACAAATGTAGCTCATCTAGGAACTGAGACTCTGAGCTCTAAATATAGAAAAGAGAGATTTTATGAAAAATGTGTTTGAGATTGCAAAAACAGACATGCACCATTTGTGGGAATGTTGTGTAAGGGATAACACACTCCCAATCATGCTGTTAATCAAAATAATGCATGCGGAGGGGTGTGATGCGTCACAACGCGCCAGCGGAGTGCCGCTACCTGCCTGAAGTGCATTATTTTCAATTAACAGCATGGTCAGGAGTGTGTTATTCCACTTATACAACTGTGTACCAAGTGCAGCCTGTCATTTTATTGAGAAAATGGAGAAAACATAACCTAACAACCTAGACTCCATAAATGTTAAATAAATGTCTCCTAACAAAAATATTTCATCACATCAACCTTTATAAAAATTACTTTGTTAAGCAACAACCCGTTTTTAAATCCGTTTATTAGTCTGAGTCAGTGTGTCTGAGTTGTTACAATAGAAACAATAACACATTACAACAAGTGCATTAATATTAACAGTCATGTTACAGCCGGAACTTCCTGTGCTGTTAAATTAAATAATGCACACCTTCTGACCAATCAGATTTGAGCATTCAACCACACTGTGGTATAATGTCATTATAACAGAATAGACTTACATGGATATGCTAGATCAATTGTACAGTAAACAAGTTTTTTAGTGATATATATGACATATGATGAAGTCAAGTGGGCGGAGCTTACGCTTTCCTCAGATTTGCTAACTTTTAAATAATGCAATGGACAATAATGCTGAAATAAACATATTTATGCTGAGTTCTTTTGTTACTACAGTGTAAGAGAACATGTGTTATACATGCAATTTATCCAAACCAATTTCTTTTAAATTGATGTGACCAAAATTATTATTTCTACCTGCTGTGTGTCGTTTAATAAGGATTATGGTCAGGTCATGTTGATGAAATGAAAGTGTTCACATGAATTAAAACTATCACCTGCACACACACACACACACACACACCTTCCATCTGGATCCCCTAACATCACTTTGTGTGTGTGTGAGAGAGAGACATAAATATAAAAAAAAAATCATAAATATATTGTACTTTGTAATAAATATTAAAGTGGTATAGATATAACACGGGACACACAGGTCCTTGTTCTCCTCTCAGATGTCTCTGTTATTACTTCGCAGGGTGGTGATGTCATTAGTACGATACTGAGGCGGGAGGTGACACACAATCAAAGACAGGGCACGTGTGCTGAGGTAAACACACACATGAAATACATTTTAATCTCAAATCACGTATGTGAGAGCTTTAGTATTACTCATATTCAGTTCCTGTAGCTTGTGTAAATTTCAGGGCAGCTATGAAGCCAATACATTAATGTTGTCATTACGTCACTTGTCATTTTGCAACAAGGAACCAGTCAGATGTTCTGCAAATGAAACCTAGTCCTGTACATAATGATGTGTCACCACTGCTGTGTGTGATTTTAATCCCTGGACACACACCACTCGTGTATTCTGATGCACCTTGCTGCTTTGTGTGTGTTTGTTTATTCAGCATTTCAGCATCCCGAATGCAAACTGCACCTCAGATGCTGACTGTGTCCCGGGCGAGCTGGACTTCGACAGCCACGGTGAGGATCCGAGGACTAAATAAGGACTGAATAATTAGCAATATTATTATTAAATAATAAAGTAAAATAAAGATATATATATATATATATAGATAGATATATATATATAAATTATTATGATTTACTTTGAGAAATATTAGGCAGATATTATTATTACATTGTGTACAATAATATTTTGCCTACTTATTGGAGTCATAATTATATTCCTAAATTTCACACTTAATACAAAAAAACACATTTTTAAATGATTATTTTTTCTAAGTAAAAAGAACCCTATAATTAATATAATAACTTTGATAATAATTTGCTATGATTTCCCCTGATTGTACCAGAAATCCACCGTGAGAACCGTGGCGCTGTAAAACAATAATGTAAAAGCAGTAAATCAGGAAATAATGCAATTTTAGGAAAGATTTTTGGGGATTTTTTTGTTTTTGTTTTTCCCTTTGAGGAAACACTTCAAAAGGTTCTATGTAGAAACAACCGTTTTTTTTAAAAAGAAACTAAGAACCTTCAGCTATCTAAAGAACTTCCAAGAAACCCTTGTTTCTAAGATAATGTAACTCTAAGAGTGTAAGTGTGTTGCACTAACCATATCCTTTCATCACAGGTCAGAGAACAGGACACTGTGTGCCTTACTACAATTACACCTTTAAAACCTGCGAGATCAAAACCTGGTGCCCCATCGAGGAGGCTGCTGCAGAGATGTAATTACAGCATTAAATGTCACCGTCCATTGTTAGAAACAAACAAACAAAAACTATTTAATAAGTCTGTCCTCCATTTTTAACCCACAGAGAGCCACCGCTGGAAGAAGCCGTCAACTTCACAGTCTTCATAAAGAACGCCATCCATTTCCCAAAGTTCAAAGTGCTCAGGTGAGTCTCAGGTGGTCTTGGCCAATTCCCCCCCATCAGCTCTCCAGTATCATACGATAACTACCAACCGGTGAAAGTGAAGCTAACACGTGATACGTCCAGGACACATGAAAACAGCCAATCACATCTTTTCAAACTGTTACATCACAGAGCAGTATAACACACTCAGAGAAAAACGCGATCCGCCCTCTTCCGCATACAAGTGAGGGGAAATACGTTTTCCAACACTTTAATTTTTCTTAATAAATGTTCTTTCAGTGTATATACCCACTCTGAATTTATATATATAATGTCTTTTGACTGTGTACTGTACTTATAAATATGAAACAAAAATGTATGTAAGAAAGATAATAAACGTGCAGGAAAACAGGTGAGTGTGATCACTGAGAACTGATGGTACACAATTAGGTACGTAAATTACACACAGAAAATGACAGGCTGTTAGAAATTGCTACTGTAATAGCTTTGAGGTGTCTCTGGATTAACTCTTTAAACAGTAAACCCCCCCTTTCACTTAAAGAAAAGTCACATGACATATACTGCATAGATTTAGATGCTCTGTCTCACAATTTTTTTCACACGTAGTGCATGCTGACCTGTGACTTTTACACGATTCACTTATTTTCACAGCCATTTTTCCACATGTCGGACACACGGTTTTGTTTTTCACACGTGTCTTGATAACATAATTGTGTTGAACAATTGCAAAAAGTGACAGAGCTATAATGTAGATTTCTTATTTAGAGGGCCAGGGGGGTCCGAGCATTACAGAGGCACTGGCTTCCCCAGAACCACCACTCGACAGCCTTCCTTATATTGTATGTTTGCATGTTCTTACTTTCTTAGCAACTTCTATTTCTAAAAAAAATTTCTCTATCAATTAAGGGTGAACATCAAACCAAGGAAGCCGAAGAAGCTCCTGCGGTGTCATTACCACCCTGAGACCAACCCGTACTGCCCTGTGTTCAGACTCGGCTACATCGCTGATCAGGCCCGAGAAAAGTTCAGCGAACTCTGCAAAACTGTGAGTTAGCACTTATTGGAACAGATACAAGACTGGAAAGAGCTAAAGACAAAACATTTGCTTTGTAAATAAATTCAGGCGCTAAAGAAATTCATTGGAGTTGCTCATAAAAGGCAACAAACCTGTGACGTCACACAATTTAACAAATCAAATAAATGTCTTTACCTAACACAGAATGACTGTTTATAGCTACTGTAACATAAGTGATAACAGGAACTAGCTAACTAATCAACGACCGGATGGTGCGATGTGACTCCAAGTGAAGAGGAGTTATTGCCACAAAGTTGATTATTTTCCAATAACAGCACATGCTGAAGTGTTTTATTCCTCTTATACCACATTTATCAATGATTACATCATCAATTTTTGAAGAATGACATCATATTTGTATTCATTTACAGTTACATTTAATTGTGTAAAACAATGTCCACAAAACAAGTTAGTTCCTGTTAACAGTGAAATTATAGCAGCTACAAACAGCTGTTTTGTGAAATTCAGTGTGTCTGTATTACTAAAACGGTTTGCCTCTTCTTCAGGGTGGAGTGATTGGAGCGTTTATTAACTGGAACTGCGACTTTGACGTCGATCCATCAGAATGCGTTCCTACTTACTCATTTCGGAGGTTGGATCTCAGGAAAACCCTGACCAGCTCGGGTTACCACTACAGGTACAGGACTCCTCAGCTAGTCTCTTAATATTCTTTAAATATTTGATTCTTGCTACTTCACTATTTGTGCTCAGTGAGATACATTTTGCCACTTAACGTTATTTAGGGATTTGGGGTCCATGTAGGACGAGTGGTTTGGCGCTTTCACCGCCGCGACCCGGGTTCGATTCCTGGCCAGGGAACCAACCCCAGCCACTGCAGTTACACGTAATAGTGCACTCCCAATGCCGGTCCAAAGCCTGCGTAAAATTAGGGAGGGTTGAGTCAGGAAGGGCATCCAAAGTAAAAACTGTGCCAAATTAAATATGCGGACCAATGAGGCCTAACGGGAGCACCTGAAAGAAGAACAACAACATTATTTAGGGATTCATTCTTAATATTTCTGGGGTTTTTTTCCCCAGGTTTGCCAAGTACTACTACAAGGACGGAGTGGAGTACAGATCACTTATAAAAGCGTTTGGGATTCGTTTGGATGTCATCGTACATGGACATGTAAGATCAGATTACTGAAAACACTATCTGATGTGTGTTTATAAGGACTTCATAATATGCACATTGACAGTGAACTAGTTATTGTTATAATAATAAATTATATGAAAAGCTTGAGTCAAGATAAATTGAGTTGGTGGTGTTTCTTTTTATTTCCTGCTATTTTATTTATTTATTTGTTTGTTTGTTTGCTGTTTTTGTGATTTACTGAAATATTTCTTGTCCTCTAAACCCTGTAAAGCTGCGTTATATGCCATACAAAGTTATACTGTATTACTCTACCATAGCACTGCTGAATTCTCAAATCTGATTGGTCAGAAGGTATTGATTAATTTCCTAAAACAGCAGCACTGACAGTAGTTATTACAGGTTTATATTAATGTGATCGTATAAACGCTTGATTGTTTCCATAGTAACAGCACACGGACTTGTGTGGAAGCTCCATGTAAATTGTTGCGTAATTGTTGATATGGTGAAGTTTTCTGTTTATTTAACATTTATGGAAGGAGTCTCCAGTGTCAGTGCTATATAACAGACAGAGGTAAAGCTGTAACTTAAAGTTTTCCAACATGGGAAAGTCTTCAGGAAAGAAGACTTTGCGGTTTCTTGTTAACATGACAAACTGCATTTTTTTTGTCTTATTAACGTTGAGAGAGAAAAAGAGAGGCTGGTGAGGGAACGAATGTGTATAGGTGTTATAGCAAAAGTGATAACAGGAACCGAGTAGTTTTGTGGACATTCCACAATTGTAAATGTAACTATAAAAGGATAAAACATACAATGTGTCGTTCTTTAATTGATGACAATAACAACATTTCAGATCGGGCCACAAAACACAACCCCATCACTGATTATCTTCCTATAAAAGCACACCCCTAAGTGTTGTATGATAATGAAAAGTCATATAGGGTTACAATAGAAGAGAATTACTTACATCTGCAATTTTTTTTAAAGATTGCACTGCCTCCATTAGTTACATTTGAAAATGTTTTTGTTTTTTTTCAGGCAGGAAAATTTAGCCTCATCCCAACCATCATCAATGCGGTCACAGCCATGACCTCAGTGGGAATAGTAAGTATTGACTTTGATTTTGACAAAAGGATTATGAACTCATGTGCAGGCTTTTGTGGTGAGAACTGATCTTTCATTACCCCCCTGCTCCATTAGTGCTCTATCATCTGTGATTGGATCATGTTGACGTTTATCGATAAGCATGAGGTCTACAGCGGAAAGAAGTTTGACGATGTAAGTAGAACCTTCAGACCCAGAAGCACAAACAGTGACATTAGGGCCTTTCGCACCGCGGGAACCTTTTCATAGTACCTGAACTAATTGTGGAACTACCCACTTTTTGGCGTTTTCGCACCTCCGGAACTGGGTGCAATTTTAGTACCGGACTGCCTTTTTCGAGAACCAAATTAGCTCCTCTTTTGTGGACAAGCTACAGATAGGATCAGAGTGCTTATGTACGTAGCTTAACATCTCTGAAGGAACAGATATTGTGTTACTCTTTAAGCTAACACCTTTCTCTTTGGTGTACAGAATTAATTATTATTGTGTTTTTTTTTGTTTTTTTTTTAAACAGGTTACTAAGAACCCCAGCCCACCAGTCGTCACAGAGATCACTCTCACCAGCTATGGCTCCACCCACTCTGACCTCTCAGACGGGGTGCCATTGTGAAACACCTCCCCCTGTTACCCTGGACTGCCGATGCCATGCAAAAAATCCTGAGTGTGATGAGATGAGTGATCAGGAACTTTTTTTTAAATGTAAAGGACTTGTAAGAAGGGAATAAAGCAAAGGTGATGGGCCACAGTCTGGAGACGCCTCATGCTGAAACGCAAAGAGACTCTGAGAAAGCTTCTGCTTCCACCTACAGCATTCAAAACCTACATATGAGCTAATCTGAACTAAAATAAACTCACATGCTGACTAATAATATGGCTGTTATGTGGATGACTCAACAGTCCTCATGTTAATCTGACATACATAAACTGACATAGAATATTAGGCATATATTGTAAATAAAAGCCAAATTTAAGGTTATTGGAAAAAAAAGAAATAAAGGTTAAAAAAATCATAAACCTCCTATAAATGTCAAAGTGATATTAAGCACAAATGTTTCATTATTCATTCATTCGTCTTCTTACACATGCTCCCATGTTTTGTCAAAGTCAGATTTAAAGCCAAAAATGGCAACAGCGACAACCTCGACCAATCATCCTTCTTTTTCCAAGAAGTGCTGCCATAGAAGGAAAGATGAGGATGAAATCTTCTTGTCAGAGAGCCACTCTCTATGCCATAATCTGATAACGGCAGCTCTTCCTGTGAGATGAGATGAGCTTTCATAATGAGATTGAAGAGAAGCGCTGCTACATCCACCCAACCCATGCCAAAGTGTGATTAATAGCAGCTCATCGATTTTCCCGAGCTCACACTTCTGAGGTTTATGGACCGGCCTCCAAAGAGACTGGCTTAAAACCACACTTCTGTAGACAGGGCAGCAGACGGAAACCAGATCCCACATCAAGACAGAGAGCTTTTCTACAGGTTTGTGCTTAAGAGGTTTGGTTTCTACCACTTCCTCTTATTGTCGTCCACTGTTCAAATCAGGACAATGATCGGATCGTTACAAAGGATTGTTTCCTCCTGTGTAAGCTCCAGTGACATCAACATTCAGGTCTGATTCTGGGCTCGCATGGAGGCGGGGCTCATAATCGCAGGTTAGTTTTCACAGAAGTATTCCTTTCAAGTCATGGATCGATTGTGCAATTCCATACACCATTTTGTACCATTTTTGGAGCATGGCTGTGGGGATTTGTGTTCCTTCAGCAACATGAGCATTAGTGAGATCAGGCACTGATGTCAGGTGAGGAGGCCTGGGGTGGTGTCTGCGTTCCAGTTCATCCTAAAGGTGTTCAATGGGGTTGAGGTGAGGGCTCTGTGCAGGACACTCAAGTTCTTCCATTCCAACCTTGGCAAACCATGTCTTCATGGAGGGAAGGGAAATTGTAATGCTACAGCATACAAAGACATGATCAGGATGATGGTCAGGTGTCCACAAATGTTTGGCCATATAGTGTATAAATCATTCTGAGTTGTGGCCATTTGAATTTGAATGACTTCTTCTATCCATTTATCAATAAGGAGCTCCATTTCCTCCACTGACCATAACAACCCTTCTCCCTCCGTTACAAAACTTGAAACAGGAAGTAACGTGACAAGTTGAACCAATCACGTTACGTGGCATGCAACACAGACAGCAGATAGTTTCCACACTTGATGCAGACCACACCAGGGTTTGGACCACTTTCAAGAGAACCAGGGTTTGATTCTCTGGACTGCTCCACGGCTCAAAGACAGTTTTCACACTTCACCAAATGTACTCATCTCACCAGGGGAAAAATGTCCAAAGTCTGGGGAAAAAAACCTGATGTATGAATGTGACTTAATATCAAGTCACCTAAGCTGTGTGAAGTCCTGAAATGGTTTGAGGTTAAGGGTAGTGACTTGATTCTGTATGTTGATGTACATCAGACAGAAAATCTCAAGGAGTTTGATTTATTTGTCCAACCAATAACACCAATAGCGTGCGAGATGTACCATAATACCACTTTACTGAAAGATAACTGGTAAAACATATGCTTACGTATGCAGAGCTGGCAACAATGAGTTAGCAGATAAAGAGGAAAAACCTATTTTACCACCAAAAAACATGTTGTTGGAGGAGATGACTATTTTTTTCCCCCAGTTGTGCACCAAGCAACAGTAAGAAAACAACAAAGCAAAATGTGTGTGACTGCTCAAAGTTGCCCAAAGAGCAAACAACACTGAACATCTGGTACAGGCGTGTTTTGAACTCCAAGGCAGCAAAAATATGAAACGTGAGGACTTAAATCTTTAGATTTTGGAGGGAAAAAACCCTGTAAAACTGGAAAAGGGTCACTGCAGACCTCATGCTTGATAGGTTGCTATTTTTATGTCCTGTGATATCTCACATCTACTGCAGCTTCCCGGTCGATGTATTTAAGCAGGGTCTGAAACTAGACCTCATGAGATGCTTTAGGAATTAAGCTGTAATGTGATAAAGGGAGAGTGGCACTACTGTGTGTCTCACTATCTGAAGAATAATCGGTATTTGTCTGGATGTTACAGTACAGTATGTCTTAGTAATAAAGCAATACAGGAATATTTATTTCAGCAAAAATAATGACGCAGTGATATGCAAATCTATTAAAAATGTCAAAAAGAAAATTCCGCTTTACAAGTTAATCATTTTAAGTTACTTCTAACTGATCTGAGCAAGTGCGAGTGCTCTTGGTTGTTTATGTTATAATTGGTTTAAACTATATTTTACTTCTTTTATTATTATTATTTTTTTTTTTTCAAATATTTTTATTTAATAATACTGTATAATTTCATATGGCATTTTATTTTCCTTCATTTGAAATTGCTCTTAATCTACAGATTGTTTCATTTAGTTGTACTGTATTCTATTATTTTATCATCATTTTCCTGCAGCTACTTTTTTTTTTTTTTAACTTGCTGGTGACATGCTGGGTCACTCCGAAAATGTGACTCTGTTTAATTATAATAATAAAATAAATGCAATGAACTGGCATGAGACGAGCAAGAGACAAAAAACCCATGCCACATTCTCAGCCCTTTCCCAGAACTCATACAAGTGAATGCAAATCAACAATACAAGCCACGGTTTTATTTTATTTTCAAGTACAAAAATATTCAATCCCAACAACACACCATATTCATCATCATTGTTTAGGTAAACACAGTACCTAAATATATTTTAATACAAAACATGTTTAGAAAAAGTTATGTTAGATCAAAATTTGTACAAAAATCTTCAAAAAATCCTTTTCACACATTTTCAAGAGCGACAAAATCTTTACATACACTTTGATCAATTCTGATCATTTCACATGCACAAATTGACAAACACACACACACGCACACACACACACTCTAACTGTTCATCCTCAGGATCCAGTCGATGGTCTCCAGCAGGAAGTTCATGTTGTAATGAGCAGCGATGCTTCTGAACACATCGACCTGCTCCGTGAAGCTCTGAAAACACAACGCAACAAAAGAAAAACTCCTGTCAGCATTCAAAAGAAAAAAAAAGCATTTTAGTAGTGTCCTAAAAGTAATATTACAAGATAAAAGTAAAATTACACTGCCAGTCAAAAGGATCTGAGAAACCCTGTGTTAACATTTTTCGGTTAAAGATCATGAAATGGGTTGAAGTTAAAGAGTCTAGAATTAGAAAATCTAAATGTGTGTACGTTGCATTCAAGCATTTAAAAAATATATGCAAACAAGGTGTTTCTTAAGCTTTTGGCTTAAGAAAATAATAAATAAATAATAAATATTAAGAAAATCAGATTCATTTTGGGGCTAAAAATAACAATCAATCTTTAACGTCCCAGATGTGAATCATTAATGACTGAGAATAATCATGAGGTAGAGAGTATATTAAAGAATAAAGAAGTATATTAAAGATTAAAGAAGTACATTAAAGCCATTAGTGCTTGATATTCTGCTAATATGGGTCACTACGACTGTTTTAATAACAGCAAGAGGTAAAGGAGGAGGACATTGTGGCTAAAAAAAAAAAAAAATCAGCAGGATTTCCCAGGAGCTGCTATTTAACAATATTTAAATAACCTAAAATTTATTTCTACACATGATCCTATGTTTATCATATCTTTTATAAAAACAGAATAAGAGTACACATCTTAACCAAAGAGCATGTAGAGAAGCTTAACTGTACTTGCAGGTCGACTGTGTTCACACTGAAATTTGCTACAGTGGCATTTTTTTCATATTTGGATTCATAAATATTTGATTTTTTAAAATTTGTGTGGTGAAACATTAGTAGAAGTAAAAGAAAAACAATTATAAATGAGTCTGTGTTTAAGTGTTTTAAATAATTTTAGGAAAAAATTAATTCTATATTTTAAGGCGTGCCAAGAAAAACAAAAGAGATAGGTGATAATTCCTTGTTTTCCCATTTTAATTTCAAAACGCAAAAGGAATAAACGCAACATACACAGTCCATGTAGTGAGAAATGTTTTTTTTTTTTTTGTTCTTTTTAATTTCGGTGGAAAAAGTTCTAGCTCTAATTAGAAAAAGCCAATTCTGGACATAAAAATCCTTTTTCCCTTAGTTAATTTCCAGTCTTAGGTAAAGTGTAAATAAAAAAACCTCCACATACTCAAAAACCTATGATTGACAGTGTACAATATTACACTACACCCTATAAACGTCCATGAGGTGCTTAACAGTCGCACAATAAAGGTTTTATTTACCATATAGTGCACTACGTACCAGGCTATACAACGCTATCATGTTATAACCTATGCTGTGAGGACATATAGAAGGCTTGGAGTGACAAAAATATTATTAATGAAATGACAAAATGATAAAAATGAGGTTATTGATCATTAGACAGTTTTGAATAGTGTCGCTATTTAAAAGACCCAACACAAGCTTGTTTTTCTTTAAATATTTTGTGCTTTCACTGTAAAGATTATTGCTTTCACGATTTTAATACGGTAAACAGGAAGCCATTTGAGATTCGGCCAATGAGTTTAAGAGCCTAAAATCTAGCCATATAATCAACATGAAAGCATTAACATGGGTGAATAAATTTGTAAAAAATTCAAAAACAGAAAATAAAGTTGTAATACTTTTGTAATTACTTTGCTTAAGAAGAGATGATTTCCACCTTGTGTGGTTTTGATGTGATTTGAATGCATAGTGTAGCGCTACTCCTATATGTCTGCCATGATAGTGGAGAACTAACGCAAACAAATGCAAATGTATTGAATACTAAATATTTTAAGTATGAACCTTTGTGCTGAAGGTGAGATTGAAGTCTCCTGCGCAGCTGCAGTACAGAGGCATGTTGGCTTCTTTCACCCCTCTGCATTTAGCACACTCCTGTACGTAGATTAAAGAACGTCACTGAAGCACCACCACAATGCAAACCATTAAATGTATTTTAAAATGAAAAATCAGAGTTCTACAAGATCACACAAACTATGTGTATAGTGAATAGAGAAAGTTTCCCGCCCTAATGCACCTGCAAAATACTTCCCATATGTTCCTAATGCGCAGTAAGAAAATACTCCCATCTCACTGGATGGTGAAGTACAGAAGAAATATGCATCAAGCAGCTCAGGCTAAGAAAGCTGAGCTATAGCTTCTGCACCCTGATGCCCCTATAATCACATTTATAACAATATGATCCTTGGTCTCAGACACATGACTGTCTCTCACCAGGTCCTGCAGAGTGTAACTCATCAGCTTTTTCTGCAGAGCCTCCACTAGAGCCATCTCAATGGAGTCGGTGTCGTACTGCGCCTGGCAGTTGGAGCAGAACCACTGCGGCAGGACTGAGCCATCCTACAGACCAGAAATACCAAATCTGTAACACTTCTTCAAGCGTTTTTCGCATACAAGTTCACCATCGGATCATTTTAGATTCACGGTGAGCATAAAAAACACACTGACCTGGGCTATGGAAGGGTCCTTGCAGAGGTCAAGGTCACGGCAATAGTTGCACTGGTGGCAGATGACCTCTGGCAGGACGTAGGAGTTGCAGGGGTCACGGAACTGAGCCTCCTCGGAGAACTCCCCAACGTTCACCAAGCGCAGGAGATCCCGCTTCAGCTTATTCACCTGGTTCACTATGTTAGCGTCCAGCGAGAGAACCTTTTGAGGAATTTTGTACACACCAGGGTTATTATTGTTAACAAAATCTACAGCAATAACAAAAAATACATATTAATAAATATTAATTGGAAAAGGACAACTTAAAAATTTGGAATATTGCTTCAAAATATAAAAGAAAAGGTAGTTAAAGTTACAAGGACTGTAAAATTTAATTCAATTAATTTAATCATTGAATAAAACACTTGGTGCCGTGCTGTTAGAGGAAAATAATCAATGACGGGTTGAGTTGATTATTTTCCTTCGACAGCATGTCACAAAATGCTTTCTTTTTCTTATACCACAGCAATTCACCAATGCTAACAATGTGTTATTTATTAAATAACAAAATTTCATAGGTTTTTTTATCCCTTTATAGTTACATTTAATGTCGAGGAACGCTCTTGAAACACGTTCCAACACGTAGAAACAGTCATCCCTTCACCAGCCTGTCTTGAAGTTAATAATAACGAAATGCAGTTTGTTAAAAAAGAAAACTCTGCCCTGAAGACTTTCCTGTGGTGGAAAACCTAAAGTCACAGCTTTACCTCTGACTGTTACAAACTGCTGACACTGGAGACTCCTTCCAAAAATGCTAAATAAATGTCTCCTTGATGAGAACTTCACATATCAGGTATCACTAAGTTGTTACTACAGAGATGATGACATGGTAGAATGAGCAATTTAAATTAACTACCATTCTAATGAATTAAATCAACACCTTCTGACCAATCAGAGTCAAGAATTCACGTTGTGGTATAATGTGTAATAAAACATTGGAAGACACACTCTTCAACAATTCTGTGGAAATCAGGAACACATGGGTGTGTGTTCTCACCTGGCAGACGTATTTGATGAACTCCAGAGCGGGGTTGTTGAGGGGCAGATGTGATCCTGGCAGCACGGGGAACATTTCAGACGGCTGAGTCACACTGCGTGTCCCACACACCTTTTTCTGGATCTTCTGTGTGATGGTGAAGATGTTCTGCGTGAGCTCGCTCGAAACGTACTCCTGAGAGAACGTGATCATGCCTGCAAATATAGTCACACACACATGGGTCATAGTGGAGTCTAACCACATACACATGCAAGAGACAAATATTAAATATAGGCAATTAAAAAAAAAAAAAAAAAAAAAAAAGCAGTCTCATTAAACACAGAAATACTTTCAATGCATTTGACAGTGTTTGTTAATAAGCACATTTTTTTAATGACATAAAATGTGATCAAGTTTGATTGGTTAGCAGGAAAAAAAATTGATGGTGTAATTAATTAAGGGGACATGCTGTTATAGGAAAATAATCAATGACAGGGTGTTGTGATGCAACCTAATGAGAAGTGGAGTTACTGTAACCACCCCAAAGCTGATTATTTTCCCATATTTTCCCATAAGCGGATTATTTTCCCATAACAGCATGTCCCAAAGTGTCTTATTCCTCTCATGCCACAGCAATTTGCCAACAATCATAGTTATTATTTTTATAAACAAAAAAGTCATACTTTTTATTCATCTAAAGTTTTTTTGTTACATTTAATGTTGTGGAATGACTCGCTTGAAGTTAATAAGACAAAAAAAAAAAAAAAAAAAAAAAAACACCCTGTCACGTTACTGAGAAACAGAAAATTAACGCCATTTGACCAATCAGATTCGAGAAGTCAGCCATAATGTGGTACAAAATAAATTATTAACTTCTTACCAGGAAGTGCACTGATGTCACCGGCAGGCTGTTGGGACGCTTGGCTTCCGCCCCGCCTCTTTATGGGCGTGGCTCCAGGAGCATTTCGTCTGAGCTCCTCCCTCATGCTGTGATACACAGCAGCAATGTATGCTGTCAAGACAAAACAGTAACAGTGTAAAACAGGGAAAAAAACAGACAAATGATGACACTAATTAAAGAAGTTAAAAGTGATAATAAAAGTAAGTAAGCACTAAGTACAAAAATGAGAATGTCAGTGTAATAGAGCAGACTCTAATGCTTCACAATAAATTACTGATCTGTGAGTAAGTGCAAGCAAAAAAAATGATAATAAAATCATCATATACCTGAGATGATCATAAGGAAATATTTCTGGCAGGAAGCAGCCTGAGGAAGGTACTGCATGATGTTCCAGCTGCTCTCAATCAGGTCCTCCACCTCATCCTCCTCTCTATCTTGCTCTTCCTCTGGGTCATCCTCCTCCTCCTCATCCTCACTGCCCTCATCCTCTCCTTCCTGCTTTCCTTTCTTTTTCTTGTCTGTGCCAGTCTGTTTTTGTATCAATTAAAAAAAACAGTAAGAACGGAAGCTCAGTGCTCAATTATACTGTATATTATAATTTATTATAGAATTATTCTATTATATAACGAGTGCTGACTTGCTGGTTCAGACAATATATCTGTACGTACCCTCAAATTAAAGATGATATTCTACGCTTCGTGTTATTTCAAATCCAGCCTCACAGAGTCATAGTGTAATTACTTACAGACTGTAACTTCTACATACCTCTCCGTACATGATGCTGGAGGGCACTTTCCCTTTCACTCCTCCGTAGTTAGCTGGATCCATCCACAGCAGGAACTCCCAGCATCGAGAGAAGGTGATGGACAGAGAGTGGAAGATCTCCCGTGAATGGATGCTAGAGGATGGTTAAAAAAAAGAATAATAAAAAGTAAGTACTTTTCCAAATTGTTTTAACAGAAAGTTTGAATCGTATTGCGTAACCGTTTTTTCAAAGATTTGATTGTGTCCATTATCTTAAAGGGTTCCAATAATTACAGAATTAGTTGACTATTAGCAGTTCTGTGGGTAATTATGAAACCTTTAATGAACTATATGACTCTTAGAAAAAGAAAGCCAAGCAACAGTAGAAAAAAAACCCTCAAAAGATCATAGCAAATGTTTGCTATGATACTACATGAGATCAAAATTCATAATCCTCCAGTCAAACCATAAATGTTGGCACCTCTGTAGAATTTATTTCATGTGAGGAGAGAATAAGCTCTGACCTGTTGGTGATGTACTCCACGTAGGCGATGGCGTCATCAATGCGCCGTTTCTTGGTACTGAGGATGATGCGGTTGAAGTTCCCATAGACCACAGAGGAACCGAGCCGCTTAAATTCAGCAACCAGCCTGCACACGTGTGTGTATGTGTGTGAGAGAGAGAGAAATTTAAAAAAAAAAAAGTTCTTCTTATTTTAGAGTCTGAGGAATCAATACGATATGAATCTCAGAATCTAATAATCACAGACGCATATTTAATGCAAAACATTTAGCAGTCGTATTCTCAGTGCAGTAAACCGATTTCCTCTATGTGTTGTGTCACTCACTGGAGGAAGATCTTCTTCATCATGTTGAGCAGCGTGCGGTGCAGCGCCGGGTCGTACAGGAGCGAGCTGGGGGAGCGCAGCCAGCGGTAGAAGTGCATCACCTGATTATCTGCGTACACATTATGGTACTGTGTGATCTCCCGCACCCAGCCAACCACCATGCTCTTCAGGATCCTAGACACACACACACACACACACACACACACAGTTAAGCCTGTCACAAGTACACCTTTACTTTATCGCAATTATATTTCCATGTATAAGCAATATGAATCAGTATATAAATGCTATATCTTAATTTTATCTTAATTAAAATTAAGTCTATATAGGTTAAGTGTTGAATTTTTAATCGCCAATACCAGCATCAAGGGCAACATTCATGGCAGGAGCAAGGTTATAATAAGTAACCGAATAAATATACACAAATAAATAAATAAACCATTAAATAGGAGACATTTTAAATAGTAAATATGATTTAATATTATAAAATATTCCACACTGAGCAAGTTAAAAATCTATTCAAATCCAAATTTCAAATTAATTTGGGATAAAATTTCTAAAATTCTCTCTGGTGTTACTTTATAAAAATAGCTCCTTAAAAGACGTTACTGAATAATATCATGGCCTGATGATATTAAAAGCAGATGATATAAAAAGGGGTAAAAGTCTACATAATTTTCACTAACATTTCCAAATTATAGTTTCTCTCCCTCTCACACACACACACACACACACACACACACACACACACACCTGAATGTGTTGGAGCAGAGTGCAGTCTCATCATAACTAGCCACAGCGGTCGCTCCCTGGTTTCCTGACATCATGTCCTCCAGTGATGCGTGCTGAATGACATCAAAACTCACGCCCATGCTGGCCCCGCCCTCCATGTCATTTACGTGCTGCGACTGGAGGATGGTGTTCACCGCCAAGCTCTGAATGTCCAACTCCACACACACTAAACAAAATAACCCATAATTAATGCAAGCAATTCTAACACTAAATGCATTTTCAAATATTTCATTTAGTTCATTTTTCCACGGAGTACCTGTGGAGAAGCATCCCGGAGCGTTGATCTCCATGGAGCCCCGCTCGTCGCTCTCCATCACCAGGCGGCTGTCGTCGGCCTCCTTGCCCCCGAGGTCGGGTCTGGCTGTGGGTGAAAGCCACAGCAGATGGTTGTGCTTCCGCAAGTGACGTGCCAGAAAGAGGTCCGAGCCAAATATGGAGATGTCCTCAGGCAGGTTCCCTACAGGCAAGTGGTAATACCTGCGAAGTGGATGTTAGAGAATAACTCAAACTCATAAAATAAATCAAAAATGAAATTAAAATAAACTGAACATGGCCATATAAAACCAAAACAATGCAATGATGATGTAAAAAGAAACCCTGTGGCTGTTTAACACCTTAAAAACACTCTTTTGCTAATGTTACCCTACATTAAGTATTGAATTTGGATGAGTTTGTGTAAAAATACCACAGTATCAAATTTTTTAAGAGGGAAAAATAGGGCAGTAGGACAGGCAGGCATCTACTATAAGTCAATAGGATAAGTCTAAAAATGGCCAGGACGCTGCGTTATCTTCACAATCATGGACTAGGACCAATTCCATCTCCTGAATGCACACTGCAATTGTGCATTATTGTAAATGATTAGAATTATTAATAAAATGCTGCCAAAGTGACTGTCATAAAATGTACTACTATTATGTCCACAATGCCAGCCCTAGTTTTTTTTTTTTCTGGAAAGGTGGTCTATAATGGCCGTAGTGCTTGCTGTGACTCGGCAGTGTGTGCTGTACCTGGCCATGTCGAAGGCCTGTGAAAGACAGCTGTCCAGGTTTAAGTAGTGTTTGATCATGCGGCGTGCGCCGTGCCGCTGCCAGTCCAGCACGCTGTAGCTGATGTCGTCTGTCACGTGCACGGGAACCACGGGGAACTCCTCCAGCACGGTCATGCCGGCCGCCAGACGCCGCAGCTCCCAGTTAGACTGCACAGCGATGAGAGTGGGACCACGACGCTCCTCCTACACACACACACACACACACACACACACACACACGCCATTTACGTTTATTCATTTGGCAGATGCTTTTATAAAAAAGAAAACTTAGCTGAGAGTTAAAAACATCGGTTACGTGGACCTCAACATACAGAATAAATGTAATGAATAAACCACAATGGGACCGGCTGTTATAGGTAAATAATCAGTGATGGGCTGGTGTGATGATTATTTTCCTATAACTGCATGTCCCAAAGTGTCACAGCAATTTGTCAATGATTTGTCAATTTTTTTATTAATGAAAAAGAAAAAAAAAAAAAAAAAAAAAAAAAAAAAAAAGACGTCATACTTTTTATCAGTTTAGAATTACATTTAATGTTGTGGAATATCCATGAAACAATTCAATACAAAATAAAACAATTCCTGTTATCACTAATGTTGTAGCAGCTATAAACATTCGTTCCCTTACCAACCTCTCTTCTTTCTTTCTTTCTTTCTTTCTTTCTCTTAAAGGTAATACGACAGAAAAAAGTAGCTTGTCATGTTACAGAGAAACCGCAAAGCCCTCTGTCCTGAAGACTTTCTGTGCCAGAAAACTAGTTGCGGTTTTAACCTTTGACTGTTACAAAGCACCTTCAAAGACTCCTTCAATAATTTTATAAGGAAGGAAGCTTAGATTTCATGTCTAGATTTAGAAATTAGCCTTGGATTATGTGGAATGTCCACCATACAAGACATTCAAGCAGCCGGTACTACTGTCCGAGCTGCTGTTAGAGAAAATTAATTAACACCTCGAACCAATCAGGTTCAAAAATTCAACAGTGCTGCAGTATAAATTAGTATGATATGTAAGAATTTTCCATCATTAAAAAAGACTGAACTGAACAAAAAAGCTGACACTTTTTGAAACGTTCATAGTCACTGTGGTGAAAGAGTGTGACGTGTGCAGAGTGGGCGTGTACCTTATAGCTGAGCAGAATGCGCTGCACTGCACGGTAAATGGCCTTCACGTCGTTCTCAGCACGCACTTCAAACAGGTGCTTCTCTGGAGGCAGCAGCTCCTCTGAGGTCTTCTCTAACAGCGCAGTGCGCTCCGTTCCATACAGCGTACTCAAGTTCGGCATCTGGTTACTCCGAACCTGCAGCAGGATGACATGGGGTCAATCAGAAAGATGGGAGACGATGCATTTCTATACTACTAGTATAGTAGCGCTGAAAATGAGTATATGCAATTAATCTGTAAATGCATCCGTCATGTGATGTAGAAAAAGAAAAAAAAATTGTTATACAAGGAAGTGCGGCTCTGACCGTGTCGAGTACGAAGACGCTGGCTTTGCGCTGAGAGGGGATGAAGAGGCCGAAAAGAGCCTTGTGGCCCTGACTGTGATGGTACAGGTAGATGTGTCTCACGCTGCCTGCAATGCAAAACATACAGTAAGACTACAAAACACCACTGCTGACAACTAAGTAATCAAATCCCAAGTGAGGAAAATCAAATGGTCCATTATGCTCCATCAGATAAAATCATGATATCTGGGGATTATTCTCAGTGTTCACTGGGTGTTACCTGGCTCCAGGTAGCTGAACTGAGCGAGTGATCTCATCTCCAGGTGCTCCAGCTCGAAGGTGTCGGCCTCTCGGCCAGCCAGCGCCCTCACCACCTGCTTATTGACCATACACACACAGCCGAGCTGCACCAGCGCCCGGAATATCAGCGGCACCTGCAGGACCGACACATAGACACACTTTTAAAAAATAAAAAATAAATCCGAGAGTGATGTGGTCAGTGCTTAAAATTAAAATTGCAGGATGTGGTCAATGTTTAAAAATTCTATTATTTGGCCAGAATTATTTTACTAAATATAAAAAAGAAAATTAAATTTATTAATTAGTCTCCTAACACACAAACACTTCCTAGGAACTGATACTGAAGGCTGACAAACATACTCACAAGAGAGCAGAAAACTGTAATTAAACAAAGAACAATCTACATCTAGTAAGAACAGGAACCTAGGATGATGAGGATGAAGTTTTAGGATGTAATAATGAATGAAAAGAATGATCTTGAGATTTTAACTCCTATAAGGTTGCACATTAACAATAACAATAATCGCTATTATTTTAGGCATTATTGAAATCATGATAATTTAACATTAATAACTGAACTATTTAACAATTTTAGGAGAAGAATTTATCTTTATCTTTTTTTTTTTGCAATATATCAGTTTATATCAACAGACATCAGCGTATTTATTTACTTTCTATATTGCAATCCTATATTTCTATAGGATATTTCTACAGTATATTTCTTCAGGTATAAAGGTCGAAGATGAAACCAGTCTTTTTTTTTTTGCATGCAAGAGCTGTTTGTTTTGGAGAAAATTATTAATATGAATAAATACAGTATATGATACAATTTCACACTAACTACTCTATTGACTTAAAGATTTTTATAGGAAATTAACCAGAATAATTCAAAATAATCAGCCCTATTTCCAAAATGAGAAAAGAGGTCACTCATGTTAAATGTGCAAATTAAATCAGCAAATTAATGTGAAATCTTATTTTCTTTTTTTACTAGTTTTTATTTATTGCTGTTTTGAAAACCTTGTTCATATGTGAATCTTCTGCAATTTTAGCCAATCAGACACTTTACAAAAACTCATCAATATGTCAATCAACTGTGTTTAATTAATTGAGGGTGCCAAAAATTGTGATCAAGAATAAATTCAGAATAATTGATCAGCCCTAGTTTATAAGAGTACTTGGCCCTTAGACATTCAGCTCCATTTACATTGAGCTAGAGGTAAAGTGATGCTTTTTATCGCCGTTATCTGAACCGTCTGTCTGTTCCATTACCTGTGTTTCGTAGACGCCCTCTATGTCTGGGGCAGAAAGGTCTGCATTGATCTCATTGATGTGCTCCTGATACATGTCTTCAGGCACAGAGTACTGGTACAGGTAATACACCACGTTGGAGCGCGGCAAAATCCGGTTCACCTGGATATTAAAAAAACTTGAATTAAAATCCGATTTTCTTTTCAACCAGTGACCATCACATTTTATAGAGTTCTTGAATAAATAACAGGTGTATCTCAGTGTAGACAAACCTTTTTGTACGTGGCCCCCTCTTCCTGCTTGGGCACTCTTTGATTGACATAAAACACTCGTGGGATATTAAGCTTCATGCAGTGCAGGTCAGTGCCGATCACCGCCCACAGTTTATACAGGCCTGGCTGACTGGTTTCTGCAATCTAGTGGATAGAGTTAAAAACAAATACATTACTGGGTTTAAAAGTTATAAATACATGTTCCCGGGATAGACACCGGGTGCACCGCAACCTTGACCAGGATAAAGAGTTTACTGAAGAGGAAGGAATAAATGTTTAGTTCAGTTTAGTTATTTATAATTGTCAAAACTCATGTTCGGGACCAAAGGTATCATAAAATTAATAATCTAGTATTCAAAAATATACCAAAGACATTTTAAGACCACTTTAAAAACACTGCATGTAGATCATATTGCATTTTTGGGTTAGTAGGAAAGAGCAGCCTGTAAAAAAGCCCAGTTTTTTAACACACACACTCGTGTATGCAGCTTGACATTTGATTTAAGATTTAAGTCAGATTTCATGTGTTTCACTTCCCCACTATGTGTAATCTAAAAATCCAAAAACTGTTTGTTTTAGAGTAAATTATTACTATGCATAAATATATTATAAGGCCAAAAGTATGTGGACACCTGACCATCACACCCATATGTGGCTCTTCCCCAAACTGTTGCCACAAAGTTTGAAGCTCACAATTGTGTTAGAATGTCTCAGTATGCTGTAGTATTACAATTTCCCTTCACTGGAACTCAAACCTGTTCCAGCATGATGGTGCCTCTGTGCACAAAGCAAGCTCCATGAAGACATGGTGTGTTAAGGTTGGAGTGGAAGAACTCAAGTGTCCTGCACAGAGCCCTGACCTCAACCCCACTGAACACCATAGGGATGAACTGGAACACCGACTGCACCCCAGATCTCCTCACCCAACATGAGTACCTGATCTCACTAATGCTCTTGTTGATCAGTGAACACAAATCCCCACAGCTAAAATCTAGTGGAAAGCCTTCCCAGAAGAGTGGAGTTATAACAGCAAAGTGGGGACTAAATCTGGAATGGGATGTTCAACAAGGACATATGGGTGTGATAATCAGGTGTCCACAATCTTTTGGTCATACTGTGTATAAATACATTTCAAATGCTTAGAATATGTTCAAACTGGATGCTGATCTTCTGTAAAACACATTCTACTGTGAATTCTCCCTATAGGTAGCCCATAATTTCCACCTCTCCTGCACTACTCGGTGTACATTGTGTCCGTTTCATTACTATAACAGACATATGCAATGTGAATTCTCAGATTTGATACCAAGTATTCACTAATACTGATTTTTTTTTTTAATGCTGTCATACCTGTACTATTTGCCAGGGCATGTCCAGAATGCTCCGTGCTGTCCTGCGGAGGAAGCTCCCTAGTCCTGTGGTTGGTCCGTCCCTGATCACGCCACCTCCGGTTGGCTGAGCCTCTCCATCAAGCATGCGTCGTCTCTTCCTGCGCTCTTTCCTCTGCCGGATCTGCAGCTCCCACTTCTTCTTATGGTAACGCAGCCACACCAGCCTCTCCTCCTAAATATGGATTATTAGAATTATAAATATGCAGCTATTTCCTAAGAGGGAAAAAAAAATCTCGAGTCTATGCAGAGAGCACAGCATGATCTGGTTAGAAAGCATCAAATAATAACTAATAATATGATATATAATTCTATTAATAAAAGTACTTAAATAGTGCAATTCGTCCTGACAGCCCTAGCCTCTGGTGCATTCTGGGTGATGTGTATTTTTGTTGAAATGCAACGTCGTATCTTTGTGCTTAGCTCTTTTTGATACTGTACTCAGGGCAGTACCTGTGTTGTACCCATAGGTGGCGGAGGACCCAGTATCTCTCTCCAGGACTGTGTGAGCTCCAGCTCCTGAGACTCCTGAGTCTGGCTGTCCTCACCCTGAGATGCTCGCTTCCTCTTAGTACTAATGAGGATGGCAGGCTGTAGGGGGCGCTGTGGAGCCCCAAAATCCTCCATATCAGGAGTCTTGCCCGGCTCTATCTGATTGGCCACCTGAAAGAGAAAGATAGCGAGAGAGAGAGAGAGAGAGAGAGAGAGAGAGAGAGAGAGATTATGAATGTTGGCAGTATGACAGTAAAAATCTAGCTGTGTGTGTGTGTGTGTGACGCTGCACACCTGTCTCTTTCCTTCACTTGTGAACATCTCGCTGATTTTCTTCTGTTTGTAGATGTCGTTCTTTTCCAGAAGCTTCTTATGCAGCCAGTCTGGATGGCGCACTCGCGGCACTGGGTTTTTCACCTGAGCAAAAAAAAACGGTCAAAAATAAAACATAACTAGCCCAGTATAATAAAGAAACATATAAAAAGCTGAACAATGTAGCACCGTCAGGTCTCTTGCTTACAAAAATCCAGATAAGCAGCTAACATGACCGATTGAGGTTACCTTTTAAAGGCGTAAACATTAGTCATTAGTTCATGGCTATAAATAAGACTTGTTGTTATTGTTGCTGTTCTTTCGGCTGCTCCCATTAGGGGTCGCCACAGAAGATCATTGGTCCGTATGTTTGATTTGGCACAAGTTTTATGCCAGATGCCCTTCCTGACACAACTCTCCCATTTTATCCGGGCTTGGGACCGGCACCGAGAGTACACTCCCAGTGGCTGGGTTGGTTCCCTGCCCGGGAATTGAACCCAGGCCACGGTGGTGAGAGCGCAAGATCCTTAGCCGCTAATTTAAACATTTCTCTATCCAGTCGTCTTTCAACAGTCTGTTTTTTCATCCATCTCTGTTTAATCAAACCATGTTGTCACTTCACTAATCAGACCTGATAGAGTAAAATAAAATTAATCTATAAATACAACTCTCCCTTTTCCGAGCGAATGTCTCTAGCCCTGTAGTTAGTCTCTGGTTCGATAAGTGTCTTAAACAAATACATGTGACTGGATGAGATGTCTCATACAAGCCTAAAAATATCATGTATTTGTGTGGCGGTTTGGGGAAACCCTTCACATGGGGAGATTTTGAAAATTTCTACTATACTTCTAAAAAAACTACAGGTTTTCCTGAACTGAAATGTGTTTCTCTTTTGTATGTATCTAAGAAAAATGTCTGTTTCACAGTGATGCGTAGCAATCCGACAACTTGATCTAAGCGTGACATTCACTGTGTGAGGAAATCAGAAGCAAGCTTTTAGTCAGACTTTAGTCTTTAGGTTTTAAAATACCGGCTGTTCAACTTCCGCTCATTGCAAGCGAAAATAGTGTGAAATTGTTGTTGTTTTTTTTTTTTTTTAGCTGAAATACTCCTTTAAACTGTGAGTGTAACTTCACCTGCTGTAGTGCTGCTGGAATGGTGATGATCTTCTGTATGGCACTGCCCAATCTCTCAATGTAGTAACCCCAGTCCAGGATCTGAATCACAAACACAACCATCAACACACTTTAACTGTGAAGCAAATATAGGAAACAACAATCAATGCATCACAGTTAAACATATCTAGACAATATCTAGACAATATCTAGACATACTGATCTGATGTCCATGTCATGGAGGCTGGGCATCTTCAGCCATTTGCGCAGGAAGTGCTTCTTAACGCTAGCTTCAGCCTGGAATATGGCCAGAGGAATCGCCCTTTAGAAAGAAGAGGAAAACTTTAATTTCAGGATCAATAAAACAGACTTTATTTCACTGTGTAGCTCTAAACAACATATCTCTAAATGTTCTACACAGCTACATTTACATTTCTAACACCACCTACTCTTTTTTTTTTTTTTTTTTTTTAAACTGATTAATTCTGTAAACTTGTCATTGGCAATAATTTCA